>JAUMHI010000070.1:2051848-2064447 GCA_032359435.1 Enteromius unitaeniatus
GCGCACCGCAAGTCTAATTTAGTGAAGAATTGGGCCGTGCGTAACAGTTCTAAGGCGGCAGGAACCAAGGGCAACGGGTATCTGTACTTTACTGTTACTTCATTGAGGGCACGATAATCAATGCAGGGGCGGAGACCTCCATCTTTCTTCTTCACAAAGAAGAAGCCGGCGGACGCGGGTGAGGTAGATGGCCTGATGAAGCCCTTGGCTAATTCCTCCATTATGTATTGTTCCATGCTGGCCAACTCGGGCTGTGAGAGGGGAAAGATGCGTCCGTGAGGAGGTGTACTGCCCGGCAGAAGCTCTATGGCACAATCTGTGGCTCGGTGAGGTGGTAACTTCGTGGCTCGAGTGGTGCTAAAGACGATGCCAAGATCGTGGTAGACTGGTGGTAGAGCTGAGAGGTCTATTTTCTCGGGCTCGGAGTCCGGGCTGGAGGGTGACTGAGGGGTGATCCTGGTGAGGCAGTGAAGGTGACAGTGTGCGGACCAGCTGGTGATCTGTTGTGTACGCCAGCAGATGGTGGGGTTATGCAACTGAAGCCAGGGCATGCCCAGGATTAACGGGTGGTCAGGTGAAGAGAGAATGTGGAAGTGTGTCTCCTCCGTGTGTAGTGCGCTGGTGCACAAGGTGAGCTTGGAGGTGCGCGTGGTAATTCTCCCAGTGCCTATGGGTCGGCGGTCGAGGGCTGCCACCGTCACGGGAGGATCACATGGGAGCAAAGGGAAACAATGGTGGTTAGCAAAGACCTGGTCCATGAAGTTCCCCGCGGCGCCTGAGTCAATCAGAGCCCGGACCGGTACAACAGATTCTTTAAACTTGACCTCCACCTCTAGCTTCATAACAGAATGAACAGACACTGCACTCACCCTGAAGGCTCTGGGCTGCGAAGGTCTGGTAGGGCAAGTGGCGCGTACATGACCAGCCAGGCCGCAATAGAGACACAGGCGGTTGTTAATCCGACGTTCTCTCTCCTCCCGGGTGAGTTGAGTGGCAATGTGGTCTGCGTGAGCGCAGCAATTGATCCGTGCACACCGCCAGGTCCATGTAGGCGTTGAGGGACATCCCTTGATCCCGACTGGCCAGTTCGGTCTGTAGTTCCTCGCGAAGGCCAAGACGGTATATGGAGAGGAGCGCCTCTGAGTCCCACCTGAGTCGTGCTGCTAAGATACGGAACGTCATAGTGTAGTCCGCCGCGGTGGAAGTTCCTGGTCGCAGAGTTAATATATCATCCTGGGGCCGGCGTCCGTCGGCCGCGTGGTCAAAGACCTCTCTGAACTCCTGAAGGAAAACCTGATATGCGGGGAAGCGGTTGTGGTGCCCCTGCCAGGTGGCAGTAACCCAGTCGAGCGCCCTTCCAGTGAGCAGGGAACATATTAAAGCAACCCGACTCTCATCAGTGGTGTAATTTTGGGCTTGCTGCTCCATATAAATGTCACATTGGAGTAAGAATCCTTCACATTTACCTGGAGCTCCATCGAACTTCTCGGGGAGTGAAACCCGCGTCGTGGCGGGACTGACTGAAGCACCGCTCAAGGTCGACACCGCGACCGGAAGTGGCTGAGGAGCGGGAGCGGATGCGGCAGCGGGAAGGGCTTGGGCCAGCGCTGTGGTGGCGGTGGTTAGAGCCTGGAGAGAGCGAGCCAGTTCATCAGTGAGATTGGTTAGTTTCTCCAGCTGAGTTTGATGAACGGTGAGGACGGAGGCTTGGCGTCCTAACTCGCCCATCATCTGATATAAAGCCGCTGGATCCGGTGGCGGCGAAGTCTTCTGTAATGAAGCCTCAGATGTTTCAGGATCCATTAGCAGGCTTTATTGGAGCAAGGATACACAGCAAAGCTAGCGAGCTAGCAAACAAACAGATAAGGGCAGTCCAAAGACAGAGTGTACCAGGCGGATGGTCGGGGCAGGCAGAATAGGGTCGAAATCCAGGAAACAGTCCAAAGTAGTCCACGGGTAATCCAACAACAAGAAATAAACGCTCAGAAATGAATGCCAGGCAAATCAAGACTTCGCACAGAAGCGGCGTCTTGCGGCCGCTTAAATACCCGCCGAAATGGCGGGAAGGGACGCGAAAGTGTCCAAGGTACGTGCGTTAAAAGGGTCCGGGTAGGAAACTAAAACTCGGGCAAAGGTTCCCGCTGCAGTCCTTCGGAGAGCTCCACAGAGGCGCGGTTTGTGACAGGTTTTCATGTTTATCTCATAAAGTGCAGTAAATGTATTTTTAAACCTGAAGTTTTGATTATTTTTATAAGCAGAGTTACTTATTTTCTGCAGTAATGAACAGCAGGTCACAGATGATCTCCATAGAAATTAACATTTACTGAAGCTTGAGAAACCACTATTTATACATCTCAAGTATGCAAAAATCCTGTAAAATCATTCTACATAAACACATTTTAAATGTCACTGTCGGACAGTAGGTCAGGCTGATTAACATTACAAACACTAATGCTGTAAAATTTCCATCTTTCTCTCTCAACTTGGGTTATAGAGAGGTTATCGCATGCCAAAAATTGCACATATTCATTTTTCCAGATTCATAATTAATGGCATCAGTCATTAGAGAGGACAGTTATTACAGCAAAATGGGACATTCAAATTAAAATGCACTTCTGATGTTTTTGTTTCACGAGCTAATTTGACACTCGCATGAACTCTGGCTGCCCAGAAGATTCTTGTGAGGATTCCTCTCCAGAGCTGATTCATAAAATACACAGCAGCCTAATCCAAGGCCCGCTCTTTAAAATTAGCACTTTGAATCAGTTCATTCGCCTACTCTATTCTCTCTGGCTCTCGTCTAATTAGCAAAGCACACTCTATCTTTCTCAGGGAATGAAATAAAGTATGGAACAGTACACATGAAATCTGTTTAATAATTTTAGGTTGGAAACCGGTTCAGAAAGAGGATGCTAAATGTTCATGCCAAATGAGATTTAGTACAGTTCTCATACAAGCTATTGTAAGGCTTCAGAAGACTTGGAAAGTTGGCTAGATTTATGATGCTTTTTTTTTTTTAGCTCAACAGTATTAGTCAAAAACTATTGGATCCAAAAAAAGGGAGTTTTCATTTTTTTGTGAAGAATATCTATAGAACTTTAATTTTCCAATATTCTTCATGGAACCAACAATGCCAATAAAGAACTTTTATTTTTAAGCGTGCATAGTGTGATGTCTGATTCTATTCTGCTATTTTGTTATGTCACATGAAGCCCATTTTTCTCTACGATGTATGCCACCTGAGCATAAACTGTATAACGATGTTTTTTGCTGATTGACGCTCATATTTTTTGAAGCATCTGACAGTGTCTTTTTAATATTAGACATCAGTGAATGAGTCACAAAGGGGCGAGGGCAATTTCATATTCATTTTGATTTAGCAGCATGATTCTGGTTAATAAGCTCTCTAATCTCTACTTTTCTACAGGGTTGGTTTAATATAGAAAGGACCGACTGGTGTGTTTCCATCAAATGCTTTTGTCAGCCATGGCTGACAGTATGGGAAATGTGCTGGGTCTAAATTTACCGTGATCGTAATCGCTCAGCATCCTAATAGTACCCACACAGTTGGCATTGTGGAAGAGAGACAGACTGCATAATGACAGAGGCAGAGAGAGGCTGTTGATGAGGAGAAGACAATGGCTCATCATTTGCAATCCATCAAATTTTTCAAAGAGTGTCAGTGGTGCTTTACGCTGCTAAAAATATTGCTTCTTTATTAGAATCTGTCTATGGTTCCACGAAGAACCTCTAACATCCATAGAACCCTTGCATTACACAAAGGTTCTTTACAGCAAGAAAATTACTTGACACTTCACACATAAAAAGTTTCTTTGGGAAACCATTTTGAAACCTTTATTTTAAAGAGCAAAATGAATGAAGATTTATCATTTATGCATGGCATCATCACATCAAATCAATATTGACCTTATGTGCTTAATACACCTTTCTGGTCTTAGGCCCAATCCCAATTCTGTTTTCTACCCCTTTGCCTACCCCTCGCCCCTTCAATTTGCCTCTTGAAATGAAGTGGAAAGGGGAAGGGTTAAAAATGTTCTCCTTAAGAAAGGGGACACCAATACTACACTGTCATACGTCATCATCCATTGTCACTAGCTCCTAACGTTACATCAGAGGACAAGCACCGTTCATTTACATGTACACATATGGCCGTAAGCGAACAATGCGTTACCACATGCAGTCAAGTCATATGACAAAGTATATGACAAAAAAATATATTAAAATCTAAAAAATATTTTATATATAAAAATATATTTCCTAATATTGTGCAATCTGTGCAAACTTTTTTTGCAAACGTTTCTTTACAGAAGATGTTGGAAATTTCTCTTAGCCCTTCGTTTGAAGTGAGGTCCCGAAATATCTTCGTTTAAAGGGCTACCTAGCCCTTACCCTTTCCCCTACCCCTCCAACCAAAAGAGAATTGAGAGGGGAAAGTGTAGAGAAAGTGTAGGGGTAAAGGGTAGAATTGGTATTGGGCCTAAGTGTGTATTGCTTTTTCATTCTTGCTCTTCTAAAAAAGTTTCTGCAAAAAAAAGAAAATCATATCACTTTGGTGCACAATTAAGCTATCTCTTTACTGTTCATGTACGTTAGCAAATAGCAAAATAGCAACCTAGTCTCATAAAAATATGTACCTCTGTGCAGTTTTTATGCAACACCGTTTTGTACGTACCTTACTGCATGTTTACTACACTGTAAAAAATGGTAAAAAACTGTGAAAATGCTAAGGTAAAAAAAAAACATTAAATGGTTAATGGTAAATTCCTGGTAAATTTACAGGAAAACACCGTAAACTGACATTCCCAGAAATTTCTGCATTGCATTTAAAATTTTGTTTGAATTTGATGTTTTTTCTTTGAAATAACTATGTTTCTTCTTAGTTTTTTTGTATCAGTCATGTTTGTCAGTCAGGGTTGTGAATTAAATTTAATGTTGTTAAATGAATGTTTATTGTACATTTCAGTTTGATAATTCTTACGATGATGGTGTTTGGTGTTTGTGTGAATGACACTGAGTGCCTTCTATGCATTTTATTATTTAAAAGCCACTTGTCATGGGCTTTGGTTCATTATGTGACTTGCTCATCACCACCTGCATTTGGTAGTTATATGTGTATTTCAAAGTTACAAAATAGATTTCACTACTTTAATAGGTTGGTATATTAACATTATATCAATTATTATGGTTTATTATGAGAAATTATGGTATTTAACTGTAAATTTTCTTAAAACAGTAAAACAAAAAATATAATTACCGTATTCTTCACGGTTTTATTCTGGCAACCACAGCTGCCGTTTTTTACTGCAAATTTTACAGATTGTTTTTTACAGTGCACATTTTGATGCACAAAGTACCCCGTTGCTGTAAATAAGAAACCATTGGTATCCATTTTTATTTATATTTATGAGCATGTAAGCCAATGCTTGCCCCTAAACCTACAATTTGTCAATAAAACACATAGTAACACTGTCTTGTTCCTTGTGCTTGTGTTTATGTTTTGATTATGTGCCATGTGCCCTCTGTGTGTTTGTTTTCATTCTGTTCCCTCATGTATTCTGATCATTTGTAACCCCGCCCTTTTCATTAGTGTTCAACCGCTGCCAGCAGTGCCAGCAGTTACCAGGTGTCTTGTGTTTTGTCCTTTGTCAGCCCTCTGTGTATCCTTGTTTACCTTATGAAATGTCAGCCTTGGTTGTGAAATGATATTGGCTCGATGGCATTATTCTTCAGGAAGGGAGTATATATATATATATATTACACATGCAAGCAAATCATAAAATTAAAAGAAACAATTGAAAACAACGGATGAAAAAATTACGCTAAAAGGGTACCCTGTGCGTCAAAAAGTGATGCCAAAGAGTCCTGACCAAGCGGCAATATACGACAACCTGGGAGTGAAAAGGTGTTGGTTGGAAATATGCCCTGCACCAAATCCATCCCTAAACCTACCCGATAGTGTTAATAAATGCAAAACTGATATAAAAGCTGTTATAAAAATGCAACTGTGCCATTTCAACTTCCTTTTATGCAGATTTAAACTGTTGTGTCACAGTTACACAGGATTCAAACGGAAGCTCCTTATTGGTACGTACTTCTTGTCTAATGAACCTCCTGAATCTGTTATTTTCCTCAGTTCAGTTCACCGCTGACCAGGGAGAATCCTTTAAAGATCGCACCGTCCCCGGAGAAGTCGACATCTGTCGTAGATCTAGGGGTTTCACCGATGGGCGCTCAACCTCCCAGTTGGTCAATTGGACCTGCTCAGGACCTCGTGACTGACCCTGCATTGGACATGAAGTCCAGATTGGACATTCAGCCTTGCTCTGAGATCACTATGGGCACTGTTGCACTTTCATCCTGTCTAGAACCTGTCATGGAGGCCGAGGGAATATGGCCTTATCCTGAATCGAGCCTTAAAGTCATGGAAGGCTCACTTTGCACTGCACCAGGCCCTGTAACAGTCATCTTTTCCTCCGAACCTCGGGATTGACCACCCCGAGCCTGTCACAGGTATGAACTCGCCATATTGGCCATTATTAATCTGTCTGTGCCCTTGTTCACAGTCCCGGCTCCTGCTTCATCCGGGCAGGCTAATTTGATGTCTGTTCGACCCCGGAGAGGGCGTTGGCTGTCTGCTCCGCCCTGGAGGGCTTTCTCTCTGTCTGTCCGACTCTGGAGGGCGTTTCGGGCCAGGTGTGCTTCGCCGCCGCCGGCTCCTCCCTGGAGGGCTTCTGCACCATCTGCTCAGCCCTGGAGGGCGTGTCTGCTGCCTGCTCCGCCCTGGAAGGCTTCCTCTCTGTCTTTTCAGCCCAGGTGGGCTTCGCTGCCTTTAGCTCCACCCTGGAAGGCACTTTTTCCTGCGTCTAAGGTCGGGGCGTCTGGAATCCGCCCCTTAGGAGGGGGGCTATATGTAACGATTGGCTGAAGGTGCACGCTCAGACCACTGGAGGGCACTTCAGTCTCCAGAAAACTTTGTGTTGGTTTTTCCTAGTTGTTGTGTTTGGACTCTTTTTCAATGAACTCAGATCTGCCTATCTCATATGTTAACATGACTGCTCATCGTTGTCTCCGCCCAGTCCTTCATTTGCATGTGTATTTATACCACTGGATTGGCTGGTTTAGTGACGAACAATTATTGTAGTGTACACTAGCTTCACGCTCTTTTTGACGTACGTGTTCAGTTAATTACTCTTGCCTTTCACCATCTAATTAATTGCCAAGAAATTGATATATATATATATATATATATATATATATATTCCTCCTCACATAAATTCATCATACAATATTTTTAAAGAAAGATTAGAAACTGATATCAAATCTTTAAGGCAGGATTATGATCAATCTGTTGTGCTGTAGAAGACCTATTGTCAGATATTGATTTTAGCTCCTGGATAAAATGGAAGATTAATGAGAGAGAACTACAAAATACTCTTCATGCCTCACTAAGTAGTGAGAAACAAAATGTCCCTACCGAATTAATCATTCATGTTTTTTTCTCAAGATAACAGTTTTGACAGTGAGAGGGATGTCACCGCAATATAATGTTATTAAACCAGCAACATGACACAATGGCCACAGGTTTGATTCGATCTGGCAGTTATAGAGGATTGTCGATCTGTCACAGAGATTGATCAGAGAGAAAGTTATTCAAAAAGAGATTTGTCATGCTGCTTAAAAGCCGACATCTGGGAGATGCTGAGCTGCAGCAAACCATACAGGAGAGAAATGTGAGATAATGCAGAGATAATGCAGTTATACATTGATTATGAGGTTCAAACTGCTGTGGAAATTGCCCTAATATTACTCATATGTTTATAATTCATTCATTTTTAATAGCACTATATTGTCTTTTTGCTATCACATAGTTTGTTATCTATGTACAACAGGATTTGAAAAAACGTTTAAAACAATCTCTAGTATGCTAGCTACATATCACCCCTGTGAGGTGCCTTTGCAGAAATCTAAAATTTGAACGCAATGCACAGCTTGGTTTTTGGAAAATGGAAAGGGGAATGAAAATTGATTTTAGGCCAGTGGTTTGCATTTGTCTTGCTGTGACTGACAGTGAGTCAACCTCATCGTCTCCCCTGAGACATAGGGTAATTGATCTACAGATCTGACTTACCTAGAGAGAGACATTGTGACATCTCTAGGGAACATGTAACACATGTCCACATTGTTGCGGCATTGGCTGAAAATTCCCTTTTCACGAGTTGACTTTAAGGGACAAGGTAAATGATAATTTAAACACTAATAAACCTGTTCTTACAACACTCTCCTGAGAGCTCAGAATACCAGAGCAGTCCATTCGTTTTTACATCTTAGAAATAAAGGTTCTTAAAAGGTTTGTTTTTAAAACTTGAATAAAACGAAAACTAAAAGATTTTCGAATTACATGAGCCAGTGTCTTATTCACAAAGAACACAGAGAACATAACACATGTTTAAAAAGAGAAATGTGTACACTTTTATCCATAAAGTGAGCTAATTTCAAATTTGATGCCTGCTACAGGTCTCAAAAAAGTTGGTTAAAAAGGGCTGAAAAAACAAGACATTTTGAAAATATTCAGCTGGGAGAACATCAAGCAACTAATTAAGATAATTGACATCAGGTCTGAAACATGATTAGCTAAAAAAGGGATGTTTTAGAAATGCAGAGTCTTTCATAAGTAAAGAAGGAGATGCTCTGCAATCTGTAAAAGAGTGCGTAAAAAGATTGTGAAGTACTTAAAAAAAAAGCATTCCTCAATGTCAAATTGCAAATCTCATCATCTACAGTGCATAACATCATCATAACATTCATACGGTATGGACAGCTTGCATGCTTTGAAAGGCACTATGGAAGCTGAAAGGTATATAAAGGCTTTAGAGCAACATATCAGAGTCTCTCCTCCAGACGACGTCTATTTTTAGGGAAGGTCTTGTGTATTTCACCAGGACAATGCAAAACACATGCTGTAGCTATTCATGACTTCATAGTAGAAGTGTCCAATGCTGAACTGACCTGCCTGCAGTCCAGATCTTTTACTTACTGTATAGAGAATATTTGGTGCATCATCAAATGAAATACATCAAAGACGACCACAAACGCTTCAGCAACTGGAAACTGGGTACTGGTTATGGGCAAAAATGGGAACAAATTCCAACACCAAATCTCCACTTATACATACTCTTAGTACCGTATGTCTTTTACTGCCTTTTACATTGTTTTATCAAAATAAATGGTTCATATAATCAAGTTTGATAACACAGGTTTGTTAAATGTCATCTGCAATTGTTCTCCTTTTCATGCTTATAAAAACTATTATAAATTTATAACAATTCATCCAACTTGTAATTCTGTCTACTTCAATTAGTATAAAAACTTTTAACTCAAACACATTAAAAACACTGGTAATACTGAATGCACTGTTAATCACTGGTAATTTAAATACTGTAAAGATACTGTAAGTGATTATTAGAGAACAAGCTATACACTTCTTGTTGCTTTAATTATTTTTTATGCTGTTTTTTTATGATTTTAAGAAGCAGACAATGTGTGCTCTGTTGTGGAAGGAAGCATGGACAAAACGTATTATATTACCCCGGAGGACCATTTTGTGAGCTATTTGGTTTAGTAGAGAATGAGCCTGCAGGGTGGATGAGCTTCATGATTGGTGTTTGGTGATAAAGAGGCACTTAGGGATCCCAAATGAGGTAGCGGTGAGCGTTTGTATCTCAGCTAAGTCACCAGATGTATCAAGATGGGTGCATCATGAGAGTCCATCAGCAGTAATGTTGGCCATCCCTGCAAAATCGGTAATAACAACAATTGCAGTTGCATCTGAACGATAAATGTGCAATGAATTACAGTGTCTAGGCACTGCTTCTTTGTTTGTTTACTGTCATTTCCTGATGCTTTGAAAACGCATGTTATAAGCAAAGCTAGTGAAGTTTCTTTAAGGTTAGCAGATTTTTTAGACAAAGTAGATCCGCCCAGCTTTTTCAAGTTTATGACAACCTCATCCAGGCATGTTGTAGTGTACCAGTGGTCCATAGTTCCTGTAATTCATTAAACCAATGAATGAGGGAAAATTGCCAACAGTTTTTTTAGGAAATCCAATATGCTCTTTGTTCGGCTATGTCCTTAAGCATCTTTCTGGGTCTTGAATGTGGTACTTCTGTTGATTTCAATGCAAGGCCAGAAAGCTCTAGAATTTCATCCAATATTTGTCTTCAAAGATGAATGAAGGTCTTTTGGAACGATATGACGATGAGCAGTTAACGAAAAAAAATAAATTTGGGGTGAACCATCCCTTTAAGAAGCAAAGGCTTCCCAGTGGCCCTATCATACACCCCGGCACAATACAACACCAGGTTTCAGGTGGTTTTTGTTGGTTTCAATCTGGCAGTTTCACATTCAGTGACACGCTGTTTACAGTAAATAGTAAATGCACTAGGACGCATCTGTTCGCCAAAGGGTTTACTGGTCTAAAAATGAGGCGAGTTCAGACGCATGGTTGATGAGTTGTTATTTTGAGGCAACTGAAAATGACTGCACCATTGACCAACTAAAACCTGGTGCAATCAATGGCACAGTATTATTTTTTCTTTTTTTTTGAAGGGGAATGTTCGTACACAAACATGCCAAATTGAAATTACATTTAAAAAATTCTAAATTTCCTCTTGCAAATTCTGCCATGTAAATAGAGAATCCTCCATTGTGTAATCGCAACTGGCTTCTAAAGGGAATAGGGGGTGAGACTCTGACTGGTTACATGCATGTTACACTCAAAACACACCCATAGTTGGTCACGATAATAGGTAACCCTTTTGGACGATGCGCCTAAAGCACTGATCATTTTTGGGGCTGTTTTTTTAAGACGCCCAAGTTCTCCCAGCATGACAGCTGTGTTCACTGGCATTACTGGTACAACAAACTGTCTCACCATAGAAATGTAATCATCTTCATGTTCATAGTACCCATGCATTAAATCTTTGTTAGGCAGACCAGAAGGTCCACTTGTGATTACCTTTGAACTCCATTCAAATTCTTGTGGTGGGATATTGTAGATGCTGCTGCCAACTAGCCAATTTTGTCCACAGCCCATACTGGGGTTGGCAGGCATTGATTTATCCACTAGAACCAGTGCCATGGACCCCTTCAGTGTCTTATTGGGTGTCCAACTTCTGTGATTCCCACCTTGATTCCTCATCACAGCCTAGGGTTGTGATCTTTACAATTTCACTAACAACAAGTATTACCCACTTTATCAATGCACAGATGGCAACAATTGCCTGGATACAAACCAGTATAAAAGAACGGTCAGGCATGAAAGTAGGCCACACACCAGGGGTGGACCAATCTGAGCCAATATCTCCTCCTTCGGCCTGTCATAGTTGTCAACCAGAAGGTTTGCCAGCAAAGAGTAGGCACAGTGGATCTCCTGCGAGGAAGGGTACAATGATTCATGTTCATGTGCCTGCTGAAAACAAGCCCTTCTCTCAGCATTGACCTTACAGGTTCATCCTGTTCAGTGAGGTCTGTCAGATGATTATGAGTGCTCTCAGAATATCTATCTATCTATCATGGCTCACATGGGCTTGGGAACTCAGCACAATCCAACATTTACCACAGTCTAAAATGGTTTGTTTTACCAAGCCACACTCTAATGAGTTTATGGCTGCTGTATTGTGAGAGTCAAACATATGGTATTGCATGCAAATAAAACTCATGCTGGTAAAACTCGGAATAGCAAAATAGGGCAATAATAGGGCAACCCATACCTTCATCACTATGGAGCGGAATGCATTTTAAACACCAAAGATGTACAGAGAAATGCAAACATTTCAGCATCTGCCTCTTTATGTGTTTATCTGGTAAATCTTAGTGAAGGGGAATAGTCTTTTTCGGCACAGTTAGAGAGGTGAAAACAAGCCCCCTTCTGAGTCATAATGTGAGATCACAGCCTCACGTGTATCTGCAGTGAGTGAACACAGTGTCAAATCACAGATGGGAGGTGTAAGAAAAAAATCAATAACAACAATAAAATAAAAAACTGATAAATATGCATGTGTGTATGGATCAGTTGAAAATTAGTTATGTATAATGACCTAAAATAAAAGTAAAAATTCTTAAATGGCATAAATAATAAAAAACAAAAACAAATAAATACTTAATGCATTAAATAAAATGTAGAATACAGAAATATTAGTGTGTAGTGTGTTATAGTGTGTTACTTCTGAACATGAATTACGCTTCATATTTATACTAAATGGTATGCAGTGTGTTTGGCTTGACCTTTAACATGATGGACAAACCAGATGTAATCAGCCATGATTTTTAACATCTGTTTCTAAACATATCATTTGATCAGACTGCCAAATGCAAAAATAAAAACTGGATGTCACTTAGCCTACCAAATTGAAAACAATGTAGCATACTATTGTTTACTGTTTACTGAATATATACTGTTGTAAATAATGCACATTATACAGTATATATGTAACATCCATGGCGCTCTGTGTTGTTTCATGTCATGTTGTGTGTATAATCCCCATGTGCTCTGTGTGTCCACGTGTCTTGTGACCCAGTTT
>JAUMHI010000070.1:2094832-2106351 GCA_032359435.1 Enteromius unitaeniatus
GTGTGTCTCAGTGTGTGTGAGTGTGTCTCAGTGTGAGTGTGTGTGTGTCTCAGTGTGTGTGAGTGTGTCTCAGTGTGTGTGTGTGTCTCAGTGTGAGTGTGTGTGTGTGTGTCTCAGTGTGTGTGAGTGTGTCTCAGTGTGTGTGTGTGTGTGTGAGTGTGTCTCAGTGTGTGTGTGAGTGTGTCTCAGTGTGTGTGTGAGTGTGTCTCAGTGTGTGTGTGTGTGTGTGTGTTTATGATTAGAGATCTCACTGGGATGTGGAACATTACAATGGTGTTTACATGGTGTTGATACACTGTGTGTGTACAGATATGTAGAAAAAAACAAAAACAAAATGGGAGACACTGTTTGTTTGGGCCTACTGGGTGTATTAAGAATTTAATAAAGGTCTGAAAAATGTCAAAAAAAACATTGTCATGCAGTCGCAGAGCACTTTTGGTTTTCTCCCAGAAACTGTCAGATAGCAGGTGATTTCATTTGATGTGATTTCAACAAATATTGATTTCATAACTCTTCTTAAGTGAAACTATTGGTATTGTGCGGTCTAAAAACCAATATAAACATGTCTGAAAACATGTCGTGGTGTTATGTAAGTGTGCTCTGAAACATGTCACCAAAGAGCAAAAAACATATTCTGCTCAAACATCACCACAAACCGTAAATCCAGAGAAAATGAGAAAATTCAAGCGAAATTCTCTCCGTTTTTTTCTGTGTGTGTGTACATGTATGAAGTGTGACAGTCATAACATTGTACATAATCATAACATAACATAAACATAATCATTTTTCCTGGTTCAGTAGTTAAAGAAAAGATTTTATATGATAAAATGTAAAAGGAAAAAAAATTACAATTCGTTTTCTTTAAACAAATAATAATTAATCCACAAGCTTTAAAAATACTACCCTAAAAGCCTCAAATAACTTGATTAATAACGATTGTAAAAAGTGTAAAGTATTATAAAGTAGGTGCTTTTGTAAAAATGATTCGCTTCTGCTTTAGAAATTCTTTGTTTCATTGCATGTCTTGCAGATTTATCTACAATTTTGTATTTATCTGCAAACGCTGAAGAATGTGCTGAATTATATAACGGTACATTACTTGCCTGTTTATAGTACATCAAACGATTTATTTAATAACAGCAGCACAACTGCTGTTTTCCAGAATAGTTTTTTTTCCACTAAGATCATGTTTTACTTTAAAACTTTAAAACAAAATGGATAGTCTATTAATGTTTATTGCTTGTTTTACTATATGCTATTTCTAAGTCAACATTATTCCAATGAAAATGTTATTCCATTATTCAAAAGTTTGTATTTTGTAATCTTTCTTTCATCAGAAATGTAATATTTTCTCTCAAAAGTCTCAAAAGCAAACTTCCTTTTTCAGTTGAAATCACAAAGTACACAAGCTGAGTGGATATTTTCATTGGATAAGCTTGAAATGTGACAGAAGTCACTTTAAAGAGTTAAAATTCTCGAGCGGTTCCAAACCTGTATGGATTTCGTTGTTCTGCTGAATATTTGGAAGAAGGTTTATAACCAGGCTGCTTTGTAGTATTTAATTTTTTTCCTTCTATGGAAGTCAGTGGTGACAGAGAACAGCCTGATTATGATACAGCGTGACTCGCAGTGTTTGCTTTACTGATCAATACAGGGAGACATGAAATCAATGTTGGTGGTAAAGCATAAAATGTTTTACCTCAAGCTCTTATCTCTTCCTCTTTCGCTGATTCCACTTCTTTCAGCACGTGAAGATGACTACTTAGATTAAAATAACATCCATTGCTTCATCTAAAAATGCAAATATGACATGTTTTCAAAAGGGATGCCCGAGTCATATTCAAAAAGACAAGAAAAAAAAATTATATTTAGCATAAAAGAAAATGACAATAGTGCAGGAATCTTAATGATCTCCTTCAATTGTTGTAATGTGATTTTTATTTGTTCATTTTGTCTGTTAATGCATCGGCCCATCCCATGTTATAGGATTGATAAAAATGTGTTTTGGGATTTACTACCATTCCATAGTAGTACTGTGTTCATAATAAAAAAAATCCAAAAAGTGTACTAATTTCCAGATGATGCACTTAAATAACAAACAAACAAAAACAGCGCAGTAAGGGATGAACACTTCATGTACTCCACTGTCACAGCTTTCATTTTGTAGTGGAGGGGAAGATGAATCATTCCTGTTATACAGTGACTCTGTATGATTTACACATTCATATTTTTTCTAAACTACTCACATATTTATAAGACATTGCTGAAATTCTATATAATAGGAATAATTCATCACTTAAACAGAGATAATATTCATTCAAAATAAAATTCAGTTTATTACGAACTTTTTAATTGTACAATTTTCTACATTTTCCATGTCCCTAAACTCATTTTCCACCCTGTTAGGATGTACTTCCTTGCCTTCGACTATAATTCCACTATATAGAGATAATTAGATAATAAATTAGATAATGGATGAATAAATTATAGAGAGAATTTTTATTTGTTCAGCTAGAATTGAACTGTACAAATGGAGGCATGTCACACTCTTAAAGTTCCACCCTGTTAAGATATATTATGGAGAATGAAAAGAAAGAAAAAGAAAAAAAAAAACGCATTTGACACATCCGTAGAAGGTTAGAGAGCAAAATGTTGATCAGTGAAAAAACTGCAGCTAGTTTAGCTCAAACTTTTCCACCCTGTTAGGTTTCTAGAACAGGGTGGAAATTCGAATAGAATGCGGAGCTCAGCCAGTGTGTGTTCCATATACTTAAACATCAAAAACTGTTTTCCAAAAACGATGAAGCCAAAATGTTTCCGGATACCAGGAACGACCCTCATGTCAGTCTATTAATGGGAAAAATAACCTTTTAAAATTCATATAGTGCATAGTGTGCTGTATAGTGTGTCGTTCGGGATGCTACTAATGTAATGATTTGTGTCTGCTAAATATTGCATTCAACACAACCGTTTGCACAAGCGAGCATGGTGCCGCAGCAGGTGCATGTACTTCATGCATGTTGTTTTTTTTTTCCTTTTTATGAGTTGTTCGTTCTCACTAACCCCATCAACTCAAACTTGTCTGTTTTACCTGCTCCATCTATCCACCTCCTCCCTGTTATTTTAGGTCGTGAGAATGCTGTCACTCCATGCCTGCAGCTTTTCTCACTTTATTGTGATGTTTGTGAACCGATAGATGGTGTTGTTTTGTGTTCAGTGCTGGAGTGCGGCCCTGGGCTTCCCGTTGAGATCTTCTTCATCACTTTAAGCGGTCGTCTGAGGATGCGTCTGCTTTGTTTATCATTCACTGCTCTCCATGGCTGGTATTTGTTTTGTTTTTTTTGCACGCCTTTTATTTAGCATTATGTTTTTATGATGATTTTGTTTTTTGAGATGCTCAGGCTGACATTAACATTTCTGTTGTATGTTATGCCCGCTTGCCTAAGTTGAACTTTTCATGAGCTCACTTCACATATTCATTATACATTTAAAATAACATCCATTGGTTCATCTAAAAATGCTAATATGATGGGTTTTCAAAAGGTTTTCCGGGTCTCATTTATATAAATAAATATGAAACTACTTTAGAGCTATAATGATCATTATAAATGTGCTAAATTACTAAAATAAGCTATGTATATACAGTATATGGACAGTACAGAGTCATATTCACTCTTGTCAGAAAGTCTATTTGAGTTTTACAACAGCTTCTTTTGAACATTGAGGTATACTCAACTAGCATTATATCAACCTACACCCACCGTAAAGACAACACGTACAACTCCAGAACGTCATCAAAGGCTTACTTCAAGTTTGCTCCCTCAATGTTTAACTTGTTACTATATAGCATAGTGTCTAACAAAGGACATATTATACTCCTCCGTTGCTGTAGGATGAAGCAAACCCTGCTGTTTGATTGCTCAGTTTCAGGTAGGAAGTGCGTAGAGGGACGTCACTGAGGAGTGATGCCTGTTGAAAGTGGAAACAGCGCAGCCGCCCGTCAAGTCAAACAGAAGCGCAAGTCGCACAGTCTCTCCATTAGGAGGACCAACAGTACCGAGCAGGACAGACCAGGCATGCAAAGAGACATGCTGGAGGGACAGGTACGGTTGTTTTTTTTATCTTAAATTCTGAAACTTGCATGAACATGTGAAGATTTCATTTTATGAGCACTATTGTGTGAGCGTGAGGTCATGCCTAGGTGAACAGTCAGGAATGACACAAAGCCAGTTCTGTAACATTGTTTGTACATTTATTTTAGTAAGCACCTAGTCATGACAGCTGGGATATGGAAGCATCCGTGTAAACGCGTGTCATGCTGTTTTTGAATAATTTGCTATTGTTTTAGAATTTAGTTGAATTCTAACAAGAAAAATGTTTCAGGGCATAATGTATTTTTAGACCTATTGCATTTCCAGGAAGCCAAAGTCGATTGATTAAATGTTATTATGAATCAATAAAATAAAAAAAAAGTAAATGAAGACTGGAAATAAAATAATAAATATTTAAATATATAAGCAAGTGAATAATTCATAAGGAATTGCAAAAATAAAATAGAATGCATTTGTTTTCCCGCAAACTAAGAAATAAAATTAATTAATAATTTAATTTCTTTCTTATAAAGTTGGAAATTTATACAACCCACTTACGTTAGAAATTTAAATAATGTTACTAGATTACATGTATATAAATGGATAATATACATATAGAAATTAAAAGATAAATTGTAAATGTTATTATTTTAATTGTTTCAGGAGTTTATCAGATATGTTCTTTTTACACAAAGCCAATGTTGGTTGGTTGATTGAAGTTTTATTATGGAAACAACAAATGGTATTTAAAAAAAAAAAAAACTAAAATAAAATAAATAAAATACATAAGGAACAGCAAAATGACAATAGAATAAAATAAAGTAATAAAATAAAATACAAATGACCAGAAATGAATGTTCATTCCATGTGTATTATAACATTGGAAACATAAAATGCTGCTAGGTAACACTGAAACATATTTACATTTTATCAGAAAACTGACATTCCTAGAATCCTGAAATCCAAAAGTTCAAAAAAGTAAAAAAAACAAAAAAAACAACAATTTTATTGAGAGTGATTCTGGTTTGGTAAAAGGAAAGGGGTTTGATTACTGATGTCATAAAAATGAAATGTCACAGTCAAAGTCCATGTTAAGTTAAGTATTTCTGTCAATGAGTAGTTTTGTCATTGTTTGGTACTGTAACGTATCCCACGAATTGACATCCTCTAACACACAACGTTTGTCTGTTATTGACACACATTCCCTACTCAAACATCACTGGAGTATATCAGTGATAAGAGCGGCCTGTGCTCATGTCAATTATAATAGTCGGGTTTCCCATTCAAATTAAGTTCTTTATCGTTTTAAAAAGCTCGCCTAACAACACTCTAGCAACTGCCCTAGCATTATCCTAGCAACCACCATGGGTGCCCTAGCAACCGCATAGCAACACCTTAGCAACCGCATAGCAACCACCCTGGGTACCCTAGCAACCACATAACAACACCTTAGCAACCACCCTGGATACCCTAGCAACCCTGGATGACCTTCATATTCACACACTAGCAACTCCATAGCAACCGAGGGCCGAGTTTTGTTTTGTTTATGATACTTTGTTTCAATACGTTCTTGAAAATATTTCATTATTTTGAATAAAATGTTAAGAATAAACAGTCTTAAAGGGGTTATTGCTATGATGTTACACAGTGATGTATGTTTATCAGGTGTGTTTAAATGAGACGTTTTAGGAAGTCATGGATGAGTCAGCTTTTGGGAAAAAATGTCTGTTTTGGTTTAAGACTTTCATCTTCGTGACTTTATGGATCTTATGTTTGCACAAACAGCTTGAAACATGCCGCATGTCCCCTTTAAGAGTAGTCTAACTCAGGCTTGAGACATGATGCCATTTGGTCATCTGTTTTATTGATACTACTTGGAGGCCGTCTATGGTCTGTACTCTTCTATGGTCTAAAGCCTCATCCATTTTTAAAGAGCAGCCCACGCTGGGGTTCGATTGTTTCGTCTATTCCTCTGTAGGGTCATTTCTGATTGGCAGACCCTACTGTAAACCGTTCACTGGATTTAGACCATACCGCCTTTCACCCTCTCAGTGCTGTCATTATGGCCAGTTGCTATGGTGACCACAAGTTTTAGGATTGAGCAGGTTTATAAGAATAGACGACAAGCTGTTGTTTGTTAATTGTCGTTCCTCTCTCTCTCTCTCTCTCTCTCTGACACATAAGTACATGTGGTAATGACAGAATGGAGAGCAGTTGACTTCGCTTTTACACTGTTCTCGTTGGTAAAATCTTAAAAAAAAAAAAAAAAAAAAAGTTAATATGGACATAGCTAGTCTAAATGACACAACAGCAATATTTGTTTGTGGATTGCTTTTCTTTGTATAGTTTTAATCAGGCTGAAAGACTTTACTTGGAACTTCTTTGATAATGGAGGTAAGTTGATTTGGTAGATTACAGTAGATACCTCTTTACATTTTGTACTTTTTCCGATTTTGTTGTGATTCTTTTCTATCCTTTGGTTCCTCTGTCTCAAAAAAGGAAATTATGCACTTAAGACAGAAATGATCTGTACTGAGGCTTAAAAACCTGTAGAACTGCAAGATATTTTATGTCAAGGTTAGATGAATATTAACATAACCGTTAAGTGTTTTTTGTTTTTATAGCAGCATGATATTTTATATGAAATGAATGTAAAGTTTCAGAGCAGCAAGACATTTTACTTAAACTTTGAAATGTTAAGTTTAACAACAGCATGATATTTCATGTAAACTTTTAGAATTGCAGTATATTTCATTTTAAGATGTAAAGTTTCAGAATAGCCCGTTTTTTTTTTTTTTTTTAATGTAAAGCTTTAGAACAGCCAATATACTTATTTGCATAATTAAGATGTAAAGTTTGAGAACAGCAGGGAAGTAGCCTAAAGCTTTACAAGAGCAAACTATTTTAATGAAACGTTTACGTGTAAAGTTTCAGAACAGCTAAATATTTGAAGTAAGCATTTAGATGTAATGCGTCAGAACAGCAAGATACTGTATGCAGCGTTTTAGAACGGCTGAATATTTTATGTAACCTTTTATGTGTAATGTTTTACAACACCAAGAAAATGTATATAGTTTATTTGTAGATTTCTGCTGTGTTATAATTTTTTCTTAAAAATAAACAATTAACAAGATCCCTTCAACATTCCTTGTGTTTTAGTCGTTTGTTTTTATGTGTTTAACATTATTTTTAAATAGTTGGTGTACAAAGTAGAACAGTGCAAAATCCGCATTTCTGATTTGTTGTAATTGAAGTTTGAAGATGTTTTGATGATGCATCCTCAGAGTATGTGTAACAATGGATTATTTCTTTCAATATCTAGGACTCCAAGTTGCCGATGGCCTTAAGGAGTAACTTACTGGACCTGTTTGGACAGATTGAAAGGGAGTTTGAAAATCTCTACATTGAAAATATAGAACGTGAGTCAGTTGGCTTCCAATTACATGACTTACTATATAAAATATAATAATGACGACTCAGTCTGGTTTTAATTAAGCAGCATCTTATGCTATGCAAGTAGCATTCTCAAGATCTGAATCCTTAGTTGTTTTCGTATTACAGTTGATTTATGTATTTATTAATGAGTGTATGATTTAAATTGTAAGTTGTTTATTTGAATGTGCGTTATCCCTTACATCGCTTGAGACTAAATTAGTAATCAGCGACCACTATATCTCTCTTCTTGTGCAGTGCGGAGAGAGATTGAATCACTAAACGAACGTTTGGCTGGAGAAGGACAGACCGTTGATGGCGGCGATCTGAGCAAAGGAGCCCTGAAAACAAAAGGTAGACGCAAAACAAAACCCACATTTTGCTTTTGTTTGACTTCTGCATTCATTATATCAGATCAATGAACAAGCTTTTGAATAAATAATGATGCTGTCGTAGGTTTTTCAGAGAGGATAATTTGTTAACGTTGTGCCTCGCATGACATGGTGATGTTTTAGGGCAGTTTTCTATTGATTTCTCAGCGGATCTGCATGGCCAGATGTTTACACACACCTTCTTAAATTAAGGAGTTTGACTATTTCAGCTACATCCATTTCTAACAGGAACATATCGCCATATAGTCTCCTTAGACAAACATTTACAGCAGACTGGAGCCCTTTTTTAGTTTTAGCCTGACAATGCTCTTTTAATAAAGGTGAGGGTTATGAAATGTTTTATTGTAATATGGTCTGCTGTGGAAATATTTGTAAAATTAAAAACCTTGAAACCTGGTGCCGATGAAATTGAAAACTAAAAACCTAACAATCAAATGACAATATAATTGATCATATTTGTCACTCATAATCGTATCATTTCTTGTGTACAGCTAGTCACAGCACGAGTCAACTTTCCCAAAAGCTGAAGACGACATACAAGGCATCCACTAGCAAGGTATGATTGTATCTTTGGGGTTAAAACTCTGCTACTGTTGTTTAAGATCAGAATATTTCTCTCAGAATTACTAATCTCTATAATAAAAACGTAATATCTCAGTGCAAAGTCCTGGTCTTTGTAGCCGGCTTACAGGCTTTGCTGCTTAAAATATGTGGATACTTTAGAAATGAGTAAGCTAGGGCTGTCACAATACCTAAATGTTACCATTATCAGTAAAATATGATTATTAAAACCAATGATGTTCCATTATTGGGACTCCTTTAATTTTTCATGATTACTGAAGGAATAAACCCAAAGATGATCCTTCTTGCATCGTTTACTCACCCTCATTACTTATTTAGACGTCTTAGACTTTCAGATGGACAGAAATCTCTCATGTTTCTTAAATATCTCAAGGTCAAATTGGGTTTGGGATTAAATGAGCAGTAAATGATGACAGCATCTTCATTTTTCGGTTAAACTATCTCTGCAGGAAATGGAACTAAATTGACGGCATGTACCGTAACTGGCATGGAAAGTTTGCGGGATTGATAACAATGAGGACCTGGTCAAATATAATCTTTTGAGTTTTGTTTTTAACTTGTGACATCTCTAGAGCAAGCTGTTTTATGTGGTTATGGAAGCATCTCGTGTGGCATTTTCGTAGCGCTGACTTGTCAGCTCTGTTTTAGTTTAGTTTTAGTTTTTTCAATTATTCAAACAAGCTTATGAATGTTATGGATTTACACACCAATGATAAGATCAGAAGGGGTGTAAAATGTGTCATGCATTGATCTGACAATGGCAGCTTAATCTATCAGGAATATCATAGTCTATTTATTAAATCATGATATGTAATCACACATTTCTGTATTCCCTAAGAGTAATTCCTTGATTCCAGATTCCTCCACTTCTGCTTTTGATTTTACTTTACTAGATTTGTAGAATTTTATCATAGATTTTTTTTTTGTCCCAGTTCCACTCAGATTTTAGGTTTCACAGCAGCGCATCATGTAATTTAGTACTAAATAATAATCGACTTAAATACACTTGAGAAAATAATTAAATAGCATCCATGTACACTGTTAGCATCTTAGCAGCAGCTCGTTTGTTTACTTATTTTTGCTGCGTGTAACTACCGTATTAAATGTTTGCACTTACCCAAAGAAGCAAAGTTGGGGCGTTTCGAAAACGCTGATGTTTCCAAATGTCATAATTTCTCTCAACTTTCCACATTTCTCCATTACTGGACCCAGACACCTGTGCACTCATACATTTACAGAGCTCAGTGGTGCTTATTCACTTTTAAAATAGTCTTCTTGATGTTTTTAAGTCCTCATGGATTACAATTGTTCTTTTTTCTCGGTTTCACTGATGTAGCGCTCAAATTCTTTCCCGGGGAAAGTAGGTGGACCTCGCAACTTCAATGTGGGGAACTGGGAGTTATGGGGTGGAGACTCATGGGTAATTAACTCCTCAGTGTGCCAAAATGCATGAACTATCCAACAGTGGGGGGTCATAACCCGGTAGTGACGTGCTTGGTGACAAGCCATCAATCTGTGCTTATCTGGCTAACGCTAACACTAATTCAGCATTATACAACATTAACAAAGACGCTAAGACAGTTTTTTGTAAATATCAAGAATGAGTATCGCTTCTGGAAGTTGTTAACAGTTTGGCTTGGAAACCTTGGCATTGATTTTCTTCTGCCTGCGTATCTCACCCCATTCAAGCAATTTGGCCAGAGCTAAGGAAACTGTGAAAGCGTTCAAAGAACTCTATGATGAAAGGCCAATCAGAGCATACTAGTTCTTCAACTGAGCAAACTCTAAACCAGTAAGAATCTTGTGCTGACAAAAAAATGCCATGGCCAACTATCTTGATGGTGAGCAGGGCCAGATGTGCAGGCTGGAAGAGAACCAGGACAGTTGACTAAATCTAACAGTGATATTACCGTAAGAGATTATAGACGGCTCATTTGGAGCCAAACTCTGTTTAACTTTGTTTGTTATTATATTCACGCTTTAGACTATTGAAAAGTTGATCCCCCTGCTGAGTAGTTCTGTAATGTGGTATCCCTCACACAACCCTCCCCTTAAAACATAAGATATGACACGAGAGAAAAAACCAGCAGCTCTTTCCCCCGTTACAGTGAACACTAGCTGATGTTTCTCGTTTAGTCAGTGTTGAAAATGCTCTCTTGTTTTTAGTGTATTTTCCTTTTCCATTTTGCTCTTTATTGCCATAAATAGTATAGCAAATGTTGAATGTTCAGTGTTATTATTTGTCTTGATTCGATCTGTAAAATGTCAAATCTTTTAGAAATGAGTGAGATGGTGGAGCTAAGATCTATGGACAGTGATGAATTAGTAATCTAGGATAGCAATGATATTTAGTTTTACTACAAGTTTATGTGTTAATAATTGTAATGTAATCAATAATGGACAGTTAGACATGTTAGATGTTTAATTTGAGTTTTTTTTGTTTAAACTATGAACTATTAATCATAAACAGCAAATCACAGCCTTAAAACAGTAGTGCGTTTACATAATTCAGAGAATATTTTCAACTTTACAGCAACTGACACTGGAACTACTTTTAGTGGGCTTTTTTACTAATCGTAATATTGCGATTTGATGTATTAAATATGTACACTGCTGTTCAAAAGCTTGGGTTCAGTAAGCTTTTTAATGGAGGCTCTTATGCTAATCAAGGCTTTAGTTGAATAAAAACATTTTTGTGATTTTCTAATATTGGTTTCATATTTTTATGTAGTTTTTTTTGTTCATTACTTCAGTCTTCAGTGTCACATGATCCTTCAGAAATCATTTATTTTTTTAGCATATTTTTTCCTTGGAAAAATAAAAAGTTAAAAAGAATAGCATTTATTCAAAACAAAAATATCTTCTAAAAATTGCAAGTCTTTACTATCTCTTTTTATACATGTAACACATCATTGCTAAATCAAAGAATTAATTAGGGATGCACCGAAATGAAAATTCTGGGCCGAAAACCGATACCGAAAATGGCTTCATTAAAAAACATGTTTAAAATATTTTCTTTTTG
>JAUMHI010000070.1:2107255-2124453 GCA_032359435.1 Enteromius unitaeniatus
TTGCATATTGCAACTTTGCTGTCCTCATCTGAAACTTTGAAGTGCTTCCAAACCGCCGACATACTCCGTGTTTGATGCGTAATGACAGCGCGAACGAGACGGGAGGATGGGAGAGGCGTGGCGACAATTTCGGCTTTTATTTTCGGCGCTTTCTTACGTTTCGGCCGAAACCGATAATGCTGAATATTTTTGGCGGCCGAAATTTCGGTGCATCCCTAGAATTAATAGTAATGAAGAAAAAAGGATGGACCCCAAACTTTTAAATGGTGGTGCATATTGTTAGACAAAATGTCTAATTTGATTATACACGTTTTTTTGGTTATATTTATCAACTAATTCTGGAAAAAAACAGATTTGCATGAAACAATTAGACAACTATGAGAATAAAGTCAAAATATTTGGAGAATAAAGTCGGCCCAGATTGGGAGCACCTGGAGATATTCCAAAGTCTCAGCTTTCAAAATCTGCCAGTTTTATAGAGAAGTACAAACAATATGTATATTATAAAATAGCCTGACATATAGCTGAAATGGTTTTAGTTCAAGCAGCAATGTAAATCAATACTTTTCCTGATTACAGTGAGACCTTATTATAAATGAGTCTATCGCCTGTTTTCTCATGCCTTCTGATGCTCCTTCACTTTTATATCTTGCTATACACTAAAAACAAAGACGAAAAGCATTCATTTAAAATCAAAATGTATATCAAAAGCAGCAAAGCTATATATAGCACTAGGATGAATCCAGTGGAAGACATGAAATATTATTTCCAAGCATATTGTCCCGTGAGTATTACACATGATATCATTTCTGCTAATAATCCCACATAAATGTCTTTGTAGGGTAGCGCCCCCCAAAGGAATGTAAGAAACTGTTCCTGTTCAGTCTTTTAATGAATATCATGTTTCTTCGATCTCTTCTTGGTTCTTAGATCTCGTCTCAGTAACATGAGGCGGTCGCTCAGACGCAACACTATTCAAAGTGCACTATACTAAAAGTTATAACTTTCATTTCAAAGATCTAAATTCTTGTAACATTTCAGCATTATTCTCATCATATTGTGACTTTAATCTCAAAATAACTGGACTTTATTCTTGTTTATTGTATTTCTACATCATTCTCGGGATATTACGACTTTATTACCGTAGTTTTAGCACTAAAACGCCGTTGTACACCGAAGACTGGAGTAATGTTGATTATAAATTATATATTTTTTTATTATAAATTGCAATAATATTTCACAAAATGACTTGTGTTTTGTCAAATAGATACAGCCTTGATAAGCGTAAGAAACAAACTGAAAAGATCCCACACTTCTGAACGGATTTGGGTCCATATACTGTCGTGACCGTTGAAGGAATTTCACGAGTGTCTGAATGTTTGATTGATCTCGACAGTTTGTGCGGAGCTCGGTCAGTTACTGTATAATGTGTGTTATATTCCAGAGCATTTTCACAGCGCTGAGATGAGGGCTCATTGTGCTTGCTGTGTTTGCTCTTACCTCCAGTGCAGTGTCAGGCTCAGCAGTGCTTTAGTAGTGGTTAGGCTGCATATCGACATGCTTGCACACCTCCCTCAGTCCATTGCTTTATAGAAGTCATTTGCTACAAAAATTGTATTCAAGTTAGGACAATGTACCTCAATACTTCTTTATTCTGAACATTTGATTTTAGGGATGCACAGATATAGAAAAGTTTTTCATGAACCGTGCTGTATAACTTACATCAAAGTGGTCACTGATATATTGTGCATCCCTAAATCTTTTTTTGTGGACTTTTGTTTGGTGTCATCACTGTAGGCAGTAAGAACAGAGTATTTTACAATTTAAAGTCTTTTTGAAATACCGTAAAGGTTTTATGGTAACTTTTTATCAGTTTAATGCATCGTTGTTAAATAAGAAATATTAACTATTTAAATAATTACTGCTCTTTCTGTTCATTTTCTATTCACGGTGACATATGCATATTCATTAAAATATGCATATGTCATGGTTATGGTTCAGAATACTTCTGTTTGACCTGTTTTTAATCTGTAACATATTACAGACCTCACACTTATTCAACTTTTAATGTGCATCCAGTAGTTTAGCAATAAAGTAGTTCAGCAGGAAAGGTTGTGTATTAAACTGATATGACCTTTTCTGTTATTTAAAATCTTTCATTGATTTTAAATAAATATTGTGCGCTTGAATGTGTCGTTTCCTGCCATTAAAGTATGTAGTAACGCATATCTACTTGATACTATAACAGCCATTGGGCACCTTGCTCTCTCGGCTCGACTTCTTTACTTTTCCAGAGATGGTTCATATATTTACATGCAAAGTTTTTACAATTTACAAACTTGTTTTATCATACGTTGGTTTTTAAGCGAATTCAGTCATGAATTTATTCATGTTTTGTCAGCTTTTATGCATGAAGAGTTCACTTGCAAAAACGGATATCTTAACAGTTTTGTAAGAAACCATGTTTTTTCGTTGTGTGTTCCAGTTAGTCTCAATCAGACTGCAGTTATTTTGATAAAAAATAGCTAAATTCAGCTAACTAACATGGAATATATTTTGAAAATGCAAAGAAAGCTATCTTTTTGGAAATAAACTCTTCACATTTGAATGGTATTTGAATGCTGTTCTTCGTTTTATTGCTTATTTGTGTTTTTTAGGGTGTTTTACTTTAATCGTTCTCATTTCAGAAGTATTGACTACGCTCTCCTTTCATAGACGTTGACATTGTTTGAGAGACTGTATGACTGAATGCAGCGTGTTCATACAATCCAGCAGTGTAGAGGTGTACAGTCATGTATGGTTTGAGTATTGATTCCCCATGCTTCTGCGCTGCTTACTGTCGCTCTGTGTGTGTGTGTGTGTGTGTGTGTGTGTGTGAGAACCTCTGACCCAATGCTCACTCTCCTGTCCGCTCCTCAGATCGTGTCCAGTTTTAAAGCCACCACGTCTCGTGCAGTGTGTCAGCTTGTCAAGGAGTACGTGGGACACCGGGATGGGATATGGGACCTGGCTGTGACTCGGATTCAGCCGCTGGTTTTAGGCACTGCTTCAGCTGGTAAATCTGC
The DNA here is from genome assembly GCA_032359435.1 of Enteromius unitaeniatus. Lineage (NCBI taxonomy): Eukaryota > Metazoa > Chordata > Actinopteri > Cypriniformes > Cyprinidae > Enteromius > Enteromius unitaeniatus. The sequence continues at coordinate 2,110,321 of JAUMHI010000070.1, forward strand.
CCCAGCACACATCTTACCCGCTATTTTTATATTTATATATAAATTTATTTATTTATATTTTATTTATTTATTTATATTTTTATTTATTTATTTATTTATTTATATTTTTATTTATATATATATATATATATATATATAATTTATATTTTATTTATTTTATTAATTATGTCCTGATAAACCTTGTGTGTCTTTATGGGCATTTTTGTTTCTTTTCTTTTTTTCAACAGGTTGACATGCATTCAATGTCAAAACACTTTTATTGTCTTTTAATATGATTTATTTTAGGGTGCACTTATTATGGGCTTTTAAAAAAAAGGTCATTTTCAAAAATCCATAATAAGGGCACTTTAAATAATTATTTTCTGCTCACTAAACCTGCATTTATTTGAGGCAAAAGCATTAATTGTGAAATAATGTTTACTATTTAAAATAACTGCTATTAAAAAAAAATTACAGAAAGTAATACTTTTATTTAACAAGAATGCTTTAAATGAATCAAAAGTGATGAAAAAGGCATTTCTGATTTTATAAAAGCTTTTTATTTCTGATAAATGCTGTTCTTTTGAACTTTGTTCATTAAAGAAAAGCCGGGAGCAAAATCTACTGAGCTGTTTTCAACATTAATTATTTATTTTTATTTTTTTTAGCAACAAATAAAAAATTGGGAACGATTTCTAAAGTATCATATGATTAGAGAAATTAAGCTAAAAATTCAGCTTTGAAATCACTGGAATAAATTACATTTGAATATATTTTCAAATTGAAAACGTTATTTTAGGTGAAAAAATATTTCTGCTGTACTTTGGGTCCAATAAATGCAGTCTTGGTGAGCAAAGAAACAAAACACAAAAACATCAGCAATCTTACTGTTCAAATACTATACATGTTTTAATTTTATGCTACTTCATTTACCAAAAACCTCATTTTTATTGTAGCCGTGCTCACCTTTTCTTTTTTCGTTAGATTTTACACATTGCGTTGCTAATTGTCCTAAATGGTAAACTAACATTTATACTGAAACTAGACAATTAAAAGAGCAAATGACACCCTGATATACTGCTGTTCACCAGTCTGTCTTTATTTTCGCTTCTGTTACGTTATTTATTTATTGTAAAACAAATTAGATTTTATCGTTTGATTTCAAAATCTTTAATTCTGTCATCCTCTGTTCTTCAGATCACTGCTCTATGCTGTGGAGTATTGAGACTGGAAGGTGCCTGCTAAAATACGCCGGCCACGCTGGATCAGGTACAAAGCTCTTTTTACATCATGTTTGTGTGTGAATATCTGTTATTTTTGTGAGTTGAAGTTTTTCATTTGGATTCAGGTTTGGTTCGTGTTAAGCATGTATTGTTTCTAATGCACATTTGTTATTTTGTATTTTGCAGTCAACTCCATTAAGTTCCACCCCACAGAGCAGATGGCGCTGACAGGTCAGCTACAGCACATTCAATTTCCATTTTAAACATAATATATGTTCAGTATAGATAAATAGAAAATATATACAGCTCTGGAAAAAAATAAGAGACCACTGTAGAAAGATCTGTTTTGGGTTTTTTTTTCTTAAAACTGTAAATCTCACCAATACAAAACAATGCATGTATGCTTTATTTTTTGTGAACAGCCGTCTTTGAAATATATTAAGGATAGAAGCAACTTGATTCTCACTGAATCCTTGTGCCAGGAAAGCTAGGATTGAGCCCTTTTTTTTCTTGACTCAAAAGCTCTGTTTATTTTTACATTTCTAATTACTTTTGAAAGACATTTTTTACCATTCAACTGGTCACACTGCAAGAGGATAGTGTTAATTACAGAGGTGCTTTTATACATTTCCCATTAAACACAATTGGATTCAGGTTCAATAAACAGAATGAAGTATGTTTGTTCAGAAATTTAAGACTGGCATGAAATGAGAGATACTGATTTAGGATTAAATTACAGTGGTCTCTTATTTTTTCCCCAGAGCTGTATATATATTAGCCACCATGTAAATGTTTTTTTTCTTTTCTTTTTCAGCCTCTAATTTGAATAGAAACACTTAAATAATTAAAAATATTGCGGGGGAAAAAAGTCATACGTACAGTTTAACTGCACAACTTATTTGTGTTTATTATTAAATTATTTAACTGTAATTAATTGGTTATTTAATTAAATTATTTTTTTAAATTCTGGGTGCTTTACTACTTTTAAGGAATATTATGCATCTGTTTTTTTTATACTGTTTTATTAAATAACTTGTATTATGGCTCCGTCCAGTGGTTATAACCTTCTTTTACACATTAAATCTATTTCACATCTCTTACTATGAAGCTGTTAATTATGATTAATTTATCCTGTGACTGAAGCCTATGTTGCCTTTTAATATAAATGTTTCCATAGGACTGAAATATAGCTATTTTTTATATCTCTATTTGTGTTTTTGCCCCTTCTGTCAGATGCTTTTAAATGTGATTTGATAGATGACTGTCCTTTTTTATATAATGCTCCATCTGTGTTTGTTTTGTCTGTTTCCTGACAGCGTCCGGGGACCAGACGGCACACATCTGGCGTTACATGGTACAGCTGCCACTTCCCCAGCCCCCAGCAGACATCAGCGTGAGTGTTCAAACACACACACACACACTCATATTTCTGTCATTTTTGTAATGATGCTCCTCTCATCCAGGTGATTTGCTAATGCAAAAAAAATGAACATGCGCTAGGGCTTTCATTACCGTAATACATCTAGAACAGGGACTGCCGTTAAAATAAATAAATAAATCTTTATAAGCTAATAGACGAGATATCTGTCATGGCGGGGAAAGAGTTAATTGTCCATCCATTTGTATTCAGTTGCACAGTGGAGCAGAGCTGAAACACAACCAAAATTACAGCCTTTTTGCAAAATGTATACATTCTTATTTTTTAACTGCTATGGGCCAAAAGGCTCCGGTTTCCTCCTGTAGCCCAAAGACATGCAGATTAGGTGAATTTGTCCCCTTGACTTGTGTTCTGGCAATAAATATAGCTATCGCAGATGTTGGAATGACGTCAAGAAAAACATTTAAAATGCTTTAAAGCTACAAATGGCTGTAATCACGTTTTTATTTATTTGTCTAAATCTAAATGACCTTTCCATTGATTTTGAACATTCCTTTCTTTCCTGACTGTCCTTTGGTCTGTGATGCAGGCCTCACTGGACGATGATGTGGACTTCTCTGATAAAGACGAGGCTGACGGCGAGGCAGATGGGCCCAATGAATGCCCCACTATCCGTGTGGCCACGACCACTTTGAAGAGCCACCAGGGGGTGGTGATAGCAGCTGATTGGCTGGTGGGAGGAAAGCAGGTGGTCACTGCATCCTGGGATAGAGCTGCCAACCTCTATGACGTAGAGACCTCTGAGCTGGTGCACACCCTCACAGGTAAACAAGCCGCCACTCGTCTTGGCTGCTACACGTTTGATATTCGGGATTTTTTGGGCTCCTTTGTCAGGATTTCAGGGTCATGTAGCTCTGTTTTACACGTGTTTGCAGGTCACGATCAAGAGCTGACCCACTGCTGTACTCATCCCACCCAGCGTCTGGTGGTCACCTCATCCAGGGACACCACCTTCCGTCTGTGGGACTTCAGAGATCCCTCCATCCACTCAGTGAACGTCTTCCAGGGCCACACTGAGTAAGTCACATGATCTCGAGTCTCGCATGCCAGACATTTCACTGTCTGCAGCAAATATGATGAGACAAAAATGCAATAATGAAACAAAAACAGTTGCCAAGTGCCAAATGGAAGTAAAAATCAGTGCCAAATGAGAATAAAAATGTGATGCAAAATCTCTTCTGAAGTCGCTAAAAGTTTGCTAAGAATTTTAACAGTTTTGTACCTGGCAGTTTTTTTTTTTATTGAGTGGCTGTAGCTAAATCTATATTCAATTTGAATTATCTAGAGAGATTTGAGAGATTCAAATTGTACCAAATATGAAAATATTTTTTTCATGACTGGGAAGAAATAATTATATAAATATAGGTATTGTTACCTAAAAAAAAATTTATACAATTAAATATCGGATGAAAATAATTTGCCATTACAGCTAACTGAAATAAAAAGTATTAAAAAGAAGTATTAAAATGACTGAAAGCGAACTGTTAAATGGAAGCTAAATACAAATCTAAAACAAAAAATTAATAAAATGAATTCATTACTTACTACAACGATTACAAATGGTTGGAATAAACCTGAAATAAAATTGAAATATTAGATAACAAAGCCTGAATTTAAAACATAAATAAAATAACATACATAAAATGCGAAATGTTGCCTTGGCAGCTAACCAAAATAAAATAAGGTTGTTAAATTAGTAAAACTAAACTAAATAAATAAAAACAAAGTATAAAAAATAGCAATGACAAAAGCACATATATTGAAAAAGTAAATATATAATAAGATAATTCAGAATATTAATTAATATTGTATGTAAATAATACCGAAAATTGTATATTTTATTGTAGAAATTGATTTATCTGATTAATAACATGGGAATTATTTAATGATTTTGTAATTGTCTCTTGTTTTATTGACTCTGACCACGAGATGGCAGTGCGTTGACAGCACTTACAGAAATTTCTCAGCACTTCGGCCTGCATCTCACCTCGCTGTAATTTCATCTCTGTAAAATGAAAGCGATCCCTTTGCTGTATGGCTGTGTTTCCTGTATTTCCAGGCTTCTGTCTGTCTGTCTTGGGTTTTCTGCGGTGTGAGCTGTGTTTTGGTGGCGTGTGAAATCAGTTGCGTGCTGGTTATTGCTGGTTAAAGCAGAAACGAGGAGGCGCTGCAGTCTTTGATTACCAGGGATTACACGCCGCTCATTATGTTCAAGCCCAACATGTATAATTCCGTCAGATCCCAGCGTAATGCTCTCAAATAGACAATCAGCGTAATGAGATTAGCCGCCGTACCGCCGCACGCTTCCCACTGTCAGCGCCTCCGTGCAAAGTCAATTACTGTCCTTCACTCTCATTCAGACTGACGCAAACTCTCTGATATCTCCACTCGCCCTTTCTGACCAAGATCGTCTGCAGCCGTATACAATTCATTCACTTCATTCATTACTCAAAGCGCTCATATTTAACAATATTATAAACGATAGCGTGCCGTAATTTGATTTTTTTTTGTCTATTTTTATGATAAGTAATGAGTACAATTACAAAATAAGGCAGCTGGCATGGTTTTAAAACTCCAGCTAAACAGACAATTTTTATAAAATTGTTATTACATAATATTAAATGAAATGTTTTATTACAATCAAAACATTTTTTTAATATTTTAATCTTTTTTTTTAAGGTTTATTAGAGCAAATAGATTTCTCCTAAACATGTATTTATTTATTATTATTTAGTGCTGTCAAACGATTAATCGCATCCAAAAATGGAAGTTTCTGTTTTAAATAATATATGTGTGTGTACTGTGTACTTTTATTATATCCATATATACACATACACACACACACATGCTTGTATATGTTTTGGTTACATATTAAATATCTTTATATATGATAGCATTTATATGAATATAAATATATTATTATATAATATTTATAAACAAAAACACGATTTTTTTTGTTTTGTTTGACAGCACTAATTTCATTACTTGCATGCTTATGTACTTATCTAAATAATAATAAAATATCTTTGAAGTATATCCATGTATTTTTAGATTTGAGTTTTTTTTGTTGTATTTCTACACTTTAGAAATTGAAAAGATCTAAACAAAGAATAATAAACACTTTAGAATAGGTAACACCTGTTAACTATAACTTTTCCCTTAATAAATTCTTAATTTGCAGATTATTAATAGTTAGTGCGGTAAGTTTAGGTATTGGTAGGATTAAGGATGTAGAATAAGGCATTAATATGTGCTTAATTAGCACTAATAAATGGATAATATTCTAGTATATACACAACTAATAGGCGTAAAATACAGTGTATGCCAACTTTTAATATTTTACAATATGGAAATAATTAAACCAGTTTAATTTGCTGCTTAAAAAAAGACAAAAAACGCAACAGAATTGCTAAAACCGTATACTATTAACTTTAAAGAAAAATCTTACAATAATAACTAATATAATCTATATTTTTTCTTTTTTTGTGAACTTTAAAGACAATTTCAACTTTTTTTTTTTGATCTCTTTTCAGCGTTTTGTATTTGAAATCGGTGTTACCTGACAGCAAAACTCACAAGCACAGCCACTTTTCTGTAGACGTGTGTATGTGAAGAGCTTGTATGTGCGAGTGAAGTATGATTTTGATTGCAGTGCTGTCAGGTTATGAGGCGCAGAGTTGATGAGACGCAGCTAATTGTGTTGAGCCGCTGAATTCACTCGTCACTGAGCCCTGAGCAACACTCAGCACACACACCTGTGTAGCAGATCTTCTCCCTTTGGAGTGGCAAAGAAATGTCTGAAAAAGACGCTTAAGGAAAATCATTAGCTTTAGTAGCATCTTTATTATTTCAGCATTTATTAGTTCATGTGAAATATACTGTACCTCCAATCTTACTTTTCATTATGATCAGCTTGGTATAATTAACTGACTGTATAATGGGAAATGAACAGAATGTGGATACTATTTAGACCGCTATTTAAATAAGAAGTTTATATGATCTATGTGTTTCTGTATAAATGAGCAATGCAGTTTTGTATTTTTTTTTTTTTTTTTTAATAAATAATTTTTTTTTTTTTTTTTTTTTTTTTTTTAATTATTACAGAAATATAATATATTGTAATGTAGTTCTTAAAGTATTAGTACTAATTAAATTTAGTAGTACTAATAATAATAATAATAATAGTCCAGTTTATTAAAAAAGCATGTATTTTTTTATTTAAACAGTAAACCTCTGTTGAGCAACACTTGTCAATTTTTACTTTTTTATTTTTGCTTTATTTGCACTTTAAGAGACTTTTTTTAAAATAAATACATACACAAAGTCCAAACAAAACTATATTTGTTTAAAAAGTATAGTTTTATTATTACAAATTGAATAAATTGTATTTAATACATTTTAAACTTTAATTAAAAGTATGTTGTCAATAATAGTGTAGTTCAATGAAAATGGTCATCACTCATGTCATGTCTTTCCACTATGCATTCAGTCAAATAAATTATTAAATTGTTTATGTGCCCAATATCCCATTCTAACAACTGCATAGAAACATGATAGAAAACACATTAGCAACTAATTACCAATAGCCTGACCACCCACATCACCCTGGCATGTTGGCAGTGAGTTTTTCACGGGCAAACGCAGCATTTCCTTTAGACGCCTGACACAGAAAGTTTGACTTGGAAATGCACTTAATGAATGAGAAGTTTGACCGAAAAATAGCAGCATGTATAAGCATTTCTGCATCCAGATGTGTGTGTGTGTGGGCTGTAGAGACAGCTGTTGTAATGAGTGGCGTACAGTGAGCTGTGTGTGTGTGTGTGTGGGTTGATTGAGTCACGCATGAGAGACAGAGAGAGGGTGTTGTGCTGTCAGTGGGAGTGAATGCTCTGCTGCACTGGGACCGTAAGATGAATGAGCTCTGCAGCGCTCCTGGCAGGAGCTGAGGACCTCCTAAAGACCAGACACACACACTTACACACCTTCACACAGGCTGGCTTTTTTATTCATTCATGCTGAGCGTGTCTGTGGGTCCAGCATACAGGAGTCATGCTACACTACCTCTCTCTCTCTCTCTCTTTCTCTCACACACAAACAACCCAGACTTCCTATCACTCTGATTTCCTGTTTGTCTTACTTTCCTTAATTTCCTCTACTGGTGTTGACTCCACGTGACGTCATTCAACATGTATGCACATATACACACACACACACACACACACACACACACTAAGTCGCTTGGTTTCTTCTTTTTATTAAATATAAGATGAAGTGTTACTCGTACTCCAATAATCTTGTATGAATGTTTTTTGGTTTTTTTGGAATAACCAGCGCTCTCTCCACCTTTTAGTACCATAACTGAGGTGAGACCCTTGAGCAAGGCACTGATCCCTGGTCACATGTCCTTTCCTAAATGATGAAAGAGTTTTCATGTTTAGGTGAACTAACCCTTCAACAGATTCCAGCCAAATATCTGTTTTGATAGCTAAAGAATTCGATTTTTCATGGGGTCTACTTACTTTGTCAATGTGTTCTATCTAGATTCAGAAGACATAGTCTTTCATGGACACGATCCTAACAGATGTTTTGCTCTCAGAATAAGTAACACCAGGATGTATGTCTGTTTACTGCCGTACAGTTTCTAATAGTGAAGTTTAGCTCAGTACAGCTGACATATGCCTGTCTCACATCACTAACCCAGAGCATCAGGACACACCATGAGCGCAGCGTTACGACATATGGACACTTAGATGAAACATGCAAGCCTTTGCCCACTGTTCTTCAGCAGCGAGTGTGTGAAAGTGTTGAAAACTTTTGCACTTTTAGAGCTAACTAGTGCATACTGGTGCTTATAGACAGTGTGGCCAGAGATATAACTTGATTGAACTAAATATATATTGATGATGTTTTGAATTTCATCCTGACTATATCAATGACATGCAAATTGTCTGGTGATTAAACTGGATTAACAAAGGCAATGAAAAGTGAATGTGCTGAGGTGGATATCAAGATTTTCAATCACAATTTTACATCTGGTCCTCATGCAAAGCCATCACGTGGCTTCAGAAGACTTATACAGTGCAAAAGTCATACAGACATCTTTTATGATACTCATGGGGTCATTTTAGAAACTTCTGTGCAACGTTCCGAATTTACCACAGTTTTGCTTTTGGGACCAAAAGAGGATCTGAGACTCGACTTCAAATTGTGATTTGATATTCGATACTCAGAAAAGTGTGCATTTGTGAACTTTTGAACGTGTAATCATTCATGTCGGCACTCAAAAGGGCAGTGAAAGTGCTTGAAATGTCACCTCCTAATCATCTAATGATGGTGCAAATGCTAATGAGTGGCGTAGTACAAATGAAACATGACAGGAGTGTCGCTGTACACAAGAGACTGTGGTGTTCGCTGCCTCATTCCTCTTTGATCTGCAGGGCATTTCCTGTCAGAGCCGCTATCTGTCTGTCAGGATGCTTATGAGAGTATCGCCAGTGTGCTCGATTTCAGACAGACAGAGGGAGACACACCTGCTGTCTTGGGGAACGTGTCAGAATGGGTTTCTCAGTGAAGAAAAATCACAGCTGGTGTCTCCTTTGAGACAGATCACGCAAATTCTGGATGACAAGCCCACCTATTCCTGTTTCTCAGACTCAGGCAGACGGTTAAAGATTCAGACTGGAGGCCAAAAAGCTGTAGGTCTGAACCTAGTAATGGTTTATTTATAAACCCCCACGGGGTTCATGGGGACTAAACCTGTAGTAAGTGAACTGCTGAATGTCGTCGTCTTATAATTGCTTAATCTCAAAGGGATAGTTCACCCAACATTGAAAATTAGCCAATGTTTTGCTCACCCTTGAGCCATCGTATATGAACTATATGTATATGAGTTTCTTCTTTCAGAGGAGTACAATCAGAGTTGTATTAAATAGAAAAAAGCTTTTCAATAGTATTGAATGGGGGTCGAATTTTTAAAGCAAAATAGAGGGCATCTATCCATCATAAAAAGTGTTCCACATAGCGCTGAGGTGTCAAAGACCTTCTTAGGGAAGCAAAGCATTTAAAAAATCCATATTTGAACTTTATAAACTGTAATCTCTAGCTCCCCCTAACTGTCATACCTGCTTTTACGAGAAAGTGGCGTTCAAGCAGATGACGCAGGACTTGGCCCCGTTTACACTAGTACATTTTCATTTTAAAACTCATAACTTTTGGTATGCCTGTCGTTTACACTACTCTGGCATTTTAGAGCTCGAAAATAGAGACTTTTGAAAACGCTGCAGACCCCGTTTTAGTAGGAAAACCAGTCTCCTCTTAGCTTAAATCAAAATTCTCCAACATTTTTCTCTACAAATCTTAGTTTTTTTACCTCTAATTCATGACTGTGGACTCTTCTGTACTTATGTGTTCGTTACTTCTCATCGGCGAATGTTAGGCCAATATAACTTTATTTGTTTTGATTTAGATTCAAGAAATGTTAATTTGAAAATGGATAGTATAATCATATGAAAATATAAATATGTGAAAGTAAAGTGGCTTGTGACCGATACTTGGGTTACAACCCTCAACCTTTGGGTTACAAGTTAGTATCAAGACAAAGTATTTTTCACAAATAAAGAATTAAATATTTAATACAGATTAAATAAAATTATGAGCTGAACTGGATAGATCGTCACACAGAGAACACACTCATAGAGTTTTAAGGTTCGTTTTCTTTAAAAGGCCATTATTAACCCCCCAGAGCCATGTGGAGCATTTTTTTATGATGGATGGATGCATTTATTTGGACTTCAAAATCTGGACCCCCATTCACTGCCATTATGAAGCATGAAAGAGCCAGAACATATAACATCTCAAACCATCTTCAACACATTTTCCAGTCTCAGCAAGTGCTTTAACCACCACATTCAACTACTTTAACCATGGTTTTAAAAAGCTTATTATACTCCAGAACTGGATCTCCATTAAATGCACATGCAGCTCTTTCTCTAATGAGTCTCGACCTTGCTTGTCAGTGGTCCCAGGGGAAACGGAACATTCCCAAAATATAATTTGAGATTTAATAGGATTTTAATCAAGCTTTTAATCTATTATCGGCCCCACCCTCGCTTTCCGGTGGCAACCTGCGATGTCAGAAAGCGTTTCCACGCTTCACTTTGGATGTGAACTGTGCCGGAGCGAGCCAAGCAAAGCTGTTAAATACAGTCAAACCCAACTCCAAATCTTTAATGCAGCGGAATTTAGCCCCTAATTAAACCTTAATATCATGTCAATTCAAATTAGCACGGCTAGAGGCGAGCGGAGCACCACTCCGGCCCTTTTCTTTTTTCTTTCTTTTTTTTTTTTTTTCATTTTTCTCTCCCTTGCTCTCTCGAGAGAAGGGAATACAATGAGGAGAGAAATGTCAGCAGGGAATGACGTGATAGATTAGAAATATTAAGGTCCATTAAATGGAAGTGTGTGTGCTGAGCGGAGCAGTTAAATGTGCGCTGTGACCCTGAGGGTTGCTGACATTCCTGCTGTTCACCCAGACTGTCTCAGATCACACACACACTCTCTCTGCCTCATTTTACCCCAGCTGCTGGTGCTCTCATGCCCTGTACAGGAGCAGAGGGTGGTCCTTCCAACCAGAGAAAGATGAGTTTAATTTCATCATCACAATAATATAATTTGTTGGGAAGATTCAATTCCAGTATCAACTCAAACCTAATCACAGAAGCCCACATAACCAGGCTTTTGACTACCAGCATACAGTATGGTCCACAGTGTTGCATTTCTGGCCGCTTAAGATGATTGCAAGAATGGACTTGTGCTTTGAGAGTTCTGGCATACCATTGACTTCCAAATTAGATGTATAGGAACAGATCTTAAAGTGCTACCTCATGTGTCCAAACATTTAGATATCATGCCTTCAGTTCTGGTTCTTTTTATAGACAATTTTGAATTTTGAGTCGCTAGGCCATCTGGCCCCCTTGTTTGGTTTAAAGTCAGGTTACTATTTTTTCCAAATTCTTCAATAGATGTCAATTTGAAGTAAAATCATTTACACCGTTTTGAAGTCTGCATCTGAAGTCACTTATAATCTTGTATAATCCAAAACTGTCCACCTTGAATCCCCTACCTGATCTCATGATGAAAACATACTTGTGGGAACTTTCGCAAGATGTGAAATACGAACCAATAAGTGCACATCACTGCAGTTTCCAATAGAAATGAACACTAGAGGCGTAAAACAGCAGGCACTTGTAATAGTTTTTGTACAGTTATTATTACAGCTCCATATGTTTTGCTTTCTGGATATTCCAAGCTTGCACAGACTTGGATTTAGGATGCAGAATCTTTGTGCAAGTTTTGGTGAAGTGCCAATGATACGCTATTTTAAAACATCACGTTGCCTTAGATCTGTAGTGCCACTAAATAGACGTTTTAAGTTAGAACTGCGGTGATCCCTATAAAACCACTGTCACATAAAATGTACCACCTGTTCCAGGGAAAAAATACAAACACATTTTAAGTGCACATTCAAAATGGCGCCATGTATTTCACATCCTGCAAAAACGTTCCCACAGGTACATTTTTGTCATGAGATAATGTTGGGAATCCCTAATGGTGCGTAGAAGTGAGGTTGCAGTCAAATTGGAACCGCTGAGTTATGTCAGATCGTGCTATTTTGTGCACACTGTGCATCAGGCGGTGATCATATCCAATTAAGCCCAAGTCTTCCTGAGGTTCACACAAAATACTGTCATTAATTACTCACCCTCATGTCATTCCAAACCGTAAGACCTTCATTCATCTTCGGAACACAAATTAAGATATATTTGATAAAATTGAAGAGCTATCTGACCCTCTATAGACAGCAACACAACTGAAATGATCCAGAAAACCTCGGTAAAACGGTCCATGGGACATCAGCGGCTCAACCTCAGTTTTGTGAACCACTAGTATACTTTTTTTTTTTGTGCGGAGTAACTAAAATAAAATTATTTTCCCCCGAGTTACATCTTCCACATTTTACATTTTAGAGAGTATCACAACACGCTTTCCCCTAAGTGTAAAAAAAGTGATCTGCTGCCTGATCTGTTGGGTACCGCAAAAAAATACGACTGTGAAGATAACCAAATCACCTTAAGCACTCTCTAGTCTTTCTGTACAGTAATTTGTCATGCCAGTAAAAGAGAAAGTCTCTCTTGCTCTCAAAGAATACTTGAGTGCTGAGCTAGTTACTTTTAGGGGGACTTGACATTTTGCTGATGTATTTCATCCAAAGTCCCTTACGCCACACTTAATTCAGGGACAATCCCTCCTGGAGCATTCTAGAGTTAAGAGTCTTACTCTAAAACGCAGTTATTACACAGCAAGATCACCATCTCTCATGACCACAATTGAATGGGTGTCCTTCACATTAGCAGCAGAGATCCTTGACCTTCTGCAACTTCTGTTTTCCACAGAGCATTATGTACAGGTGTCTTACCTGTACTTCATGAAAACCATTTGCGTTTGCTCAGGATGGTATTTTTGGCGTTGAGGTGTTAAAGAGTGATTGGAGCCAGTTTGAGTGTGTGCGAGGTTTTGACAAGCTGTTTGTTTCTCACAGTACCGTGACGTCAGCTGTGTTCACCGTGGGAGACAACGTAGTGTCTGGAAGTGACGATCGCACCGTCAAGGTGTGGGACTTGAAGAACATGAGATCTCCAATTGCTACCATCCGCACAGACTCAGCCGTTAATAGGTAAGAGCAGCAGGTTGGCAAGGTGTAAGACAGCTTCCTGAGACTGTTATTTCTGAACAAGCAGAGACAACAAGGTGCCTGTTTTAGAAAGTTTGGGGAAAAATAGAAACTTTATTCTTCTATGTCAATATATTCTAAAAGAATCAAGTGAAGTCTGATTTCTGAACTAGGACTAGTACAAAATACTTGGATTTTATATACATGGGGGAACAGAAGGGATTCACACCCCCCGTTTTTCACTCTTTGTTATATTGCAGCCATTTGCTAAAATAATTTAATTAACTTTTTTCCTCATTAATGTACACACAGCACCCATATTGACAGAAAGACACAGAATTGACATTTTTGCAGATTTATTAAAAAAGAAAAACCGAAAGACCCTTTGCTCAGTATTTAGAAGAAGCACCCTTTCGATCGATTACAGCCATAAGTCTTTTTGAGAAAGATGCAACAAGTCTTTCACACCTGGATTTGAGGTTCATCTGCCATTCCTCCTTGCAGATCCTCTCCAGGTGTGTCAGGTTGGAAGGTAAACGTTGGTGGACAGCCATTTTTAGGTTTTTCCTGAGATGCTCAATTGGGTTTAAGTTAAGTTGAGCTCTGGCTGGGCCATTCAAGAACAGTCACAGAATTGTTGTGAAGCCACTCCTTCGTTATTTTAGCTGTGTGCTTAGGGTCATTTCCTTGTTGGAAGGTAAACCTTTGGCCCAGTCTGAGGTCCTGAGCACTCTGGAGAAGGTTTTGGTCCAGGATATCCCTGT
>JAUMHI010000070.1:2130004-2155466 GCA_032359435.1 Enteromius unitaeniatus
GTTGTTCTTTTTTCACCAAGCTGCTTAGCAATTGCCCCGTAGCCCTTTCCAGCTTTGTGAAGGTCTACAATTTTGTCAGCTCTTTGGTTTTGCCCATGTTGCTACTTAGACTTCATGACAGCTAACGACCTCAAGCAGGTGCTACTAATGTAGACACAGTAATGTGTAATGTGACACAGTAATTCCCAAATAAATTGTTAAAAAATCATACGTTGTGGTTTCCGGATCTTACTTTTTAGATCCTGTCTCTCACAGTGCAGATGCACCTATGCTGAAAATTGTCCATGATTTCTAAGTAAGAGAACTTGCAAAATCACAGGGTGATTGAATACTTATTGACTTCACTGCGTATATATATATATATGTATATGTGTATATATATATATGTATGTATAAAATAAAAACAAAGCTGCAGTCTACATGAAGGTACATATAAAAATAAAAAACACCCATGAGCACAGATTAACAGTGTGACGTACAGAAGCTAATTATTAAAGGATTATCAATCTAAGTACAGGCATCATCATAAGACCATAAAGGTGATCATTTCAGTCCCAAACAGCATTGGTTTAGATAACTCCCTTTCTCAAGGCAAATATCACGCCAACCTTTCCCTCAGCCATTATAATGCCGTATAAAAGTCTGCCTATTTAAACAAAGCTATTTATTGCTCATAAAAACTAATCCTCTAATAAGGGTGACCCTTAAATCAATACACTGTCCAGCACATCACAAATCATGCTTTAGGGATGGTCAGCCTACTCTCTGAGGGAAAAACAAAAAAACAAACAAAAAAAAACAATCCGGGCTCATTGGAAATACATGCCTCTACATACATTTCTGCAACCCCGTAATTATTTACCTTATTGCACGTTTTGCCGCAGTTTCAAAGTGAAATGACAAACTAATTGCTCTAAAAACACATTTAATATGTAACCGTGGCATGTTTGTATTATGTTGGTGCAGGTACGTATTGCAGTGTTTTTATAATGCTGTTTGAGATACGTGTTGTGACTGTTCAGAATTTAAATATCCAGTGAGTGTCGCTAAAGATTAATGCTCTATCATGTTGGAAATATCCCCTACGCCAAACTTAAACCTTAACCTACCTGATTAACAAATACAAAAGTAATTTAAAAGCGTATTCACTGATGCGGCCATGCTATTTTACATAAAAACAAATCATAATAAAATTAATAAATAAAAATACAAACATGCTGTGCAAAATTGAATGCAAAATTTCCATTTAAATGTTTTCTACAAGGTAAAATAAGCCCTAAATATCGGTAACAATAGGGACTGATATAAAAGTGGACTTTAATTGAAAATGTTTTTTTCACACATGGGATCAGATGGTTCATTTACTGTCTTCTTATAGCAGGAACGTCCAGAAAAAAGCTGAGACCTGTGTTTGATTACTGTGTTTTATTTGTCCGTAAGTTTAAGAGTGAGTTATGAATTGTGATGCTATGAAACACACCTGGATATCTTGTCGGTGCATGACATGGTGATGAGACGTTCTCCTTGAAGGACTCCGTCCCACTTCTGCACGGGACCCGTTGACTTCACAGGCAGCGTGCCCTCTCCTGATTCAATCTTTGTCCGTAGATGGCTGTGAAACTTCTTCACCAAGTGTCTTTTACTGTGCACTGCAAAAAATTCAAAAGATGTTGGCATCATTTATTATAACATTAAAAAAAAAACTAACTTGTGACTGTGTGTCTAAATCTAATTATTGAAGTAGTTAAATCAATTAAGGTATTATTAAACATGAACAATGATCAACACAATTAGAGTATTTATTCAGCTTTGTTAATATTAGTTCATTAAAAATATAGTTGTTCATTGTTATCTCACGTTGAAATAACTAATGATAACAAGCAAAACTTGTGATTTTAATAATGCATTAGTACAGTAAATGCTGAAATTAACATTAAGATTGATAAATGCTGTATAAGTATTGTTCAATCTTATTTCATGTTTCAAATAATTTCTACTAATAAACCTTACCATGCATTTTAATGTAATATTTACCTAAATATAATATTACCTTATTGCTAAATACATTTCCAAGATATGAAATTATACAATATCTGTTGCAATATCTGCAAAGTTTATTTGGGTCACTTTATATTAGGTGGCCTTAACAATCAATGTACTTACAGTATAAACACAATTATAAGTAAATTATACTTATTTTTTGATGTATTGCAAAACACTTTTGCTGCTGTTAGGTGGGATATGGGTAAGGTTAGGGTCAGGTTTGGTGGTCGGGGGCGGTTTAAGAATGAGTTAAGGTAACAGTGTAATTATACATGTGATTACAGAAATCAACTACAGACATAATTACATATAGGCATTTTTTAAAATATAAGTACAATATAAAAACATGTACATGCATTGCACCAAAGGATTCATTTAAATGTAAATACACAGTAGTTAAGGCCACCTAATATAAAGTGGGACAATTCATTAAATGTATATATTATTTAACTTGGTTAATTCTGATTAAAACTGAATAAATGAAAGAAAACATTTTCTGTAACACTTAAAAATATGCAACACTTGTTAACTTGACATTAATATGTGCTTAATTAGCACTAATAAACGGCTAATAATCTAGTAATATGCAAACTAATAACTACAGTAATTAATAGGTGTAACCGTAAAATAAAGTGTTACCGCATTTTCCTTAAAATGGAATAAGTTTGAATTAAGCTTTAAACTCCCCAGAGACACATATAGCATCTGTATGCTTTAAAAAGTCTAAATCAGACACATGACACGGAAGCGAGCAGAAGAGACGATACACAGACAAGCGAAGAATCTTACAATCAGAGGTGATTTCATACGGCGAGTTGACTCGGCCGTCCCCGCAGGGCGATGTACTGATGTACATGTGGAAGAGGACGTTCTCTCGGAGTCTCAAACAGGAATCTTTGTGCCGTACGAAGATCGATTGCTCCCAGTCCTCTTTCCTTTTGCTTCAGAGTGATCACAGACCGCAGGCGGGAAGAGAGAACAGAAAAGGGAGACATGAGAAACCGCCATGTCTGAAAGCGCTCGGCTCTCACATTCCCGGCTAATAATGGGCCGAAGACACAAAGGAGACAAATATTGGCCTTGCCGCGACCAAGGCTAGTTCCGTCACTGTCACATTCCCCTCTCTCGCGCTCTTCCTCTCTCTGGTACACAATCTCAAATCATTACTCTGTCAGAACAAGGCGAATACAAATGGCCGAGGCAACAGCGAGCTGTAATTCTTTAACCTGGATGATCTGTAGCTAGTCAGCTGTAGGGAGGACACGCCGTTTCCTGCAGAGCCGCCCCACTTTTACACATATCATCATAATTAGCATTAATGCTTCACTGTGACATCTTACAAAGGACGTTTCGGAGTCCCGCACGAGGTGAACGGTGCACGGGGAGCGCATTACATACGCAAACATCATCGTCGCTAATTGGCACCTAAGCTGTGCTAATTAGGCAAACGACCTGCGATGTCAAGGGTGGAGTCACGCTGCTCCAGATCTGTCTGCCGAGGAAGCTGCTGATGACCGCCGTGGTATTTTTTATTTGCCGAATGTAATGACTTTTCTTCCAAACTAGACTCCAGACTCAGCCAAACGGGCCCATTTAGCGGCAGATAATGCACTCTGGGAAGACGCATATGCAAATATGACATTACAGGAGGCTTTTCTATGCCGCAATCTGCTACATCGAGGAAGACATTTAGAGTCTTTGCTGGCACACAATGATACCTTCAACACCAGACCAGACTCAAATGATAATGTGTTCTCTAAGAACGAAGAATGAACACTTTTGGAACGTACATCCAAATCCTCTGTTGTGTGCGAAATGCGCTTCTCTGAGAAAATGTGTTGTTTGCTTAAAGCTCCAAGGGAGTTCAATATGTGTAAAGCTCTCTTGACAACCTCTGTGACATGCTGTTGATTAGCGCAGAAAATAATTTCGACTTGGAGTGAAACTTTAGCAAATATCTTGTTTGCAACAACGCACACGCTATGAATGCTAAGTGGGTGATTTGATTCAAAAGCATTTTGTGTTATGCTTTTAGAAAATCTCTTCACGTTCCGATAATGATCGGAATGTTAAGTGGTCTAAATTTATTTACGTCATCTGTGGAAGACGTAGGACCATAAAATGTTCGTCCAATCAGATCCCTCGGTCCGAGTGCTTCGATAAGCTGTCAGATTCCTGTCAATGTATCGCATCCTGTTTTACGCAGACATAATACCTCATCCATTACGCTATTGCAGACCAAACGAGAATACAAAAACGTTCTTATTGTAACATTGTGTGCTTTGTACTGCAATGTTTTCTCAACCAAAGAGACACTTTATATGTTGCGATGTGACTTTATATCACACTGCAACTTCATAGAATTTCCCAATCATGATTTCTTTCGACTAATAGCAACAATTACAATCGGACTTTTTACACATTATTTTTTACTCTGAAACGGCTTCCATTACACAAAGTATACAATATACATATATCAACAAGGCTTAAACATTATAAGTTTTTATATAGCTTTATGAAAAGTCAGTAAACCTTTTAACTTTTATACTCTTAACATTATTACAAAGTGCAGTTTTAAAATAAATGTACAAATTTAGTAAGAAATTAAAGGTATCGTTTTATTTTAAGGTGTGTTTTTGACATGTTATATATACTTACTATAATAATAAAAAATAATAATGCATAACTGCATGCAAGTAACCCTAACCATATAAGCACATGTAGGTAATTTCTATCACTCAGTACTTAAATGTATACTTACACTGTAACAAGGACAGCCTTTTTATTTCATTAATATTATATTATCTGCAGCTATAGTTATGTTTAAAACTATACTTGAAGATTTAGAGTCCAACTGCACATTCAATACAGTTAAACCCACTTCTTTGATGTAGACACAGTTAACTGTGCTCATCTACCCAGAAAAAGGTGTTTCATCTCAGAAGAAAATATATCTATACAGCTCAGATAACCCTTTTTTCTGTACAGACAAAATTAAGTGCTTTAACAAATATGCACACCGCATATTTCTACTTGACTTCCAATATAAGTGCATTACCATAAATTCGATTTCCCTTCTCTTTACAAACCAATCGACGAGAAGTCATTTTCGGTGGTATTTGAACATGCATCACATGCTTACAGAGTTTAACTTGCTTTAAACCCGGACTATCCCTTTAATAAAAAAACTTTATGCACATCATTTAAAAAAAAAAAAAAAAAAATCCCTTCATTTGTGCATCTATTCTTCATGCTGTTTTCTAGCATGCAGTTATTTTTCATTCCTTTAGGTTTATTCATCTAACACTGGGTCTTGTCTTGTTAGCTAAATTTGACAAACCCTCCCACTGGGAGCATCCTCACAAGGTAAAATGACTCATAAATAAAATAAGAGTTTTCTTTCCGGGACAAGGGTAGGGTTTTTGGGTTAGTGCTCATAATTATGTAAGCTTTATGTATAAATAATAAGATGTAAATGTGTGTCAATTACCTGAGGTGTAACTCTAGCTGGGAGTACAGGAACCGCAGCAGGGCTCGTCTGGTGGTGATTTCAGCGTGACAGTCGTTGACCACCAGGCCCCGGTCACTGATATGCTCGCCATTAATGCATTTAGTGCCAGTCGATAGCGCCACCACTTGAGCTTGTCTCAGATCCAGACCTGAAGTGCACACAAACATGCGACAGCGTCATAATATTGAATCCAAGAGCAACATACTGCGATATTTAACATACTGCAACATACTTTATATTGCCGTCCACACCAATGCATGATAATGTTCTGATCATTACATGTGCTTACTGTTATGTTATCTCACACTTTGAATGCTCGAGTTAATGCAGTATACAGATTGGCTGTCAATGTTTTTATCAATACAATAGTTACATCATTACGAACTGTAAGTACAAACTGTTACATGGTAAGTACATTCAGTTTCATGCAAGTCTACTACTAAGACCTTACTAGGTAATTACTGTATTACGGACACCTTAAAATAAAATGTTACCAAATATTCAAATAGAAAACAGTTATTTTAAATTGTAATAATATTTGTTTTCCTTTTTTCTGTAATATATTAGCAAGAACTCACAATCTGCATTTGCGCACTTGCATGAAGTGCTCCTATCTTAAGGATTAGAGAGAAAAAGAGTCAAATTTTAACCATTTTTGGTGCAAGCAAAAATATGTAGGATGTGACCTTTTAAAAAAACGACAAGCGTGCACAAGGTTGTATCAAGACAGACACTACTAGAAATTCTGCTGTAGTTCACAATAAAAGCTGTTCTTTGCTGATGTTCTTTACACAAGGATGAGTAACTCCTAACTTGCAGGTCATCAGTGCACAAAGCTTTTCTGTGACATTTTCATCAGCCACAGCAAGACGAAACCCACAACCCCGGCACAAAGCATCTTCACCTGCCACGGCCCACTGTACCTGTCTCACAGCTGCTCGGCCTCGATACGGCCCCGGCAGGAGGACACAGGATTTCTGCTCTGAGAACAGCTCAAGCGTGTGAGCGGATGTCTCAGCATGCTTTACCATAAAGCTCTGTGTGCTGGAAAAAAATATATATCTCCCCATCGCTTCAAAAATCTAGTGTTGCTGCCTCATGTAGACCTGCAGGCTAGAGGCAACATATGAGCTTTTATCAGTCAGGGCCCAGACGGAATTGCACGCCGTGGCCCGGCCGCCACCAGCGCGGCCGTCTGGCAATAACAATAATAAAAACTAATATTGAGGTGGGGTTAAAGGCATAGCCTTTGAAATCCCTTCTTCCACCTTTCACTGCTTGCTGAACCGAGAGAGAGAGAGAGAGAGAGAGAGAGAGAGAGACGAGAGGCCGTGAGAAGAGGAGAAATAGATGAAACGTGACTCAGAAAAAGAGAGACTGGGTCTAACTGAGCCATAAGTCTAGATCGAAGCGGTCAATAGCTAATTTTTTCATACTTGTTCATATGAGTTTTTCTGGACGTTCCAACTGTGGAGCACTACATGTATTCATATAAACTGTGAGTTTAAAGGAATGGATATCCTGTCAAGCATTTGTACAACACCTGCAAGGTCATACTTCTTACGTTCTTCTAAAAACACACACTTTAGCAGAATGTCCCAAAAAAAATTTTTTTATTTTTATTTTTTTATATAGTACCATAAATGAATAAGAAATGACTGCTTTTTGCAAAATTGCACCACCATGTATTGTCATAAAAGGTTAAATTATCAGATATTTTAAGAGATTAATTTGCCCTTTTGACATGTCCTGCATTATTATTTATGTGTGTTTCTGCATGCAAATTACAGCTTAGACTTACATATATAACTATTAAACAGTCTGTTTTTTTTATAAAGAAATTAATAATTTTATTCAGCAAGGATGTATTTAACTGAATAAAAGAAGAAATAAAAAATAAACATAATATATAGATATATATATATATATATTTCAAATACTGTTCTTTTGAACTTATTTTTCTTTAACAAAAATATAGAAAAAATATTATAAAATAAAAAGTATTTTCTATATATTATATCCTATACTCCCATACAGAATTTTCAATTGTGTAATAACGCATAAAATAAAGCTATTTTTTGACAATAATGACAGCACTATTGTTGTGTGTGACATGCAGAGAGGGAAAAGAGATTCCCGGTACTCCAGGAAAAAAAATAAATCCATGATGAAACCAACGCAGCTGCCCAGCACACAACCATCATGGTGAGTTATGTACTTCTTTTTACACACTATTATAGGAACTCTACCTTTCCATCTATCAGAGACAGACTCAAATGCCCCAAATGTTCCTCTGAAGACAAATTCCAGCAGGTTTTGCCCAGGTTTGTGAACCTGCCTAACCTGATCCATCCCAGCATGTGTTGGTACAGTGCACTGCAGGGACCCAGCATGCCCAGGTTTTGTGTTCAGGCATCTTTATTCAACAAAAGCTTTATCCCCAAAAGCAAAAACACTTCAGAGAAAAATGTAAGTTAAAAGGCCCAAACCACCTCACCCTCCCAGCCTGTTCTCTCCATGCTGTTCCATTTAATGATAGTTTAGATCAATCTGGCGATGGCAGAGAGAAAGAAAAGAGAGTGTGTAGTAATTTCTCTCTGTACCGGCATGAAATTGTTGTAAAGGCTCTTCTCTCGGTGTGAGGGGGTGGTGAGGCCTGTGGGCACTGCTGCTTTTAGAAGAGCAATAATCATCAACATCTCTGAGAAAGCACATTGTGCCAGTGAGGTGGGTACAAAGGCAAACACCCTGGATGTGAACATGACTGCCGTTCTCTTTAGCCTTCAGTAGACCGCTGTGCAAAGAACAGAAAAGAGAACATCACAGTATCAAAGGCAAGTATGCGAAAAGACACGCACTATAGGAGCTACTCACACTATACATGCTTTAAAAATAGTTTTCAAAATTAGTTCACCAAAAGTAATGAACATTTCATGAACATTTACTCACCACCAGGCCATCTGAAATTGAGTTTCTTTCTTTTTTACCCAAATATGAAAATTCTGTCAGTAATCACTCACTCCTGTGTTCAACCTCGTTTATCTTCGGAACACAAATTAAGATATTTTTAAATGATATTCAGAGAGCCAGCAACACAACTGAAATCATCTGTAAAACAGTCCATGGCTTTTTTTGCGATGCTACAAGACAACATTTTTATTTTTTGCACAAAGAAAACAAAACTAACAATTTACTCAATTTGTCTTCTCCCCTGATTTACGTCTTCTGCCATTTTAGAAACGCATGTATATGCTCTCCTCTAGGCGTCAACTGGCGCAGATTACGCACTTTCCCCCGGATGTAAACAAGGCTGATTACGTCAAACACGTTAAAATGTGCAGTTGTGTTGCTGTCTTTGGAGGGTCTTATAGCTCTATGATTTTATGAAAAATATCTTCATTTGTGTTCCAAAGATGAACAAAGGGCTTCTGGGTTTGGAACAACATGAGAGTGAGTAATTATTGACAGAATTTTAATTTTAGGGTGAACTAACCCTTTACGATCAATGGCACATCAATGGACACAAAAATCCAAACCACTCCAGTCCATTAATAAATATCTCGTAAAGCCAAAAACCGCAACACTGTAATAAAAACATTTATAAAATTTTTTATTAAATTAAGAAGTTTTAACTTAAAACCATTGCTTTTGGCTGAAATATGAGTTCTAAGGTATTATTGTAAGGAATCACTGGGAGCATTTTTCATTTTTGATCCATTTTGCAGCTTTTATTAATCAGTCAGGCAGGCAGAGGTCGTTATCACAGGCAAACAGAGTTATCAGGGAACAGGCAAAATCAGAGTTGATGAAACAGGCAGAAATGGTCAGGGCAGGCAGCGAGAAAACAAGGTCAATAAACAGTCCAGGTAATACACGGATAAACACTCAGAATAAACGCTCAGAAATGACAGCCAGGGCAAGTCAAAACTTTGCGTCGATCTAGCATGAGATTGGCGTATAAATAGGGCAGAAAACAAGGAACACCTAGGCCAGAATTAGCCAAGGTACGTGGGTTTAATGAGTTCGGGTAGGAACGTTAATATTCTGGTGAAGGTTCCTGCTGCTGAAGACCAGAGAGAGTCACAGAGGTGTGGCTTGTGACAGAGCCTCTCCCCTGCGAGCGGCTCCTGAAGCGAACAACCTGGCGACGCCGAGGTCTCCCACGTGGACTGGGGGATGGACGTTCCGGGTGGTCCCGGTGAAATGTTTCAATGAGTGCTGGGTCCAACACATCTTTCCTCAGGTCCAAAGCCTTCCCAGTCTATAAGGTACTGGAGTGTTCTGCCTCGGCGCCGTGTATCCAGGATCTCGTGAACCTGATATATCTCCTCTCCACCGGGTAGCAGGGGAGGGACATCGGATGCCGCAACCTCGTCCTGGTCCCTCTCTCCGTCGGGTTCAGCAGTGGGCTTGAGGTCTTGTATTCAGGTGGTAGTTCCAAACGATATGATACAGGTGTTATTTGTCTAAGGATTCTGAATGGACCCATGTACCTTGGATTTAGCTTGCGGCAACGGAGATGCAGCCGTAGATTTCGGGCGGACAGCCAAACCCATTTCCCAGGTTCATAAGGAGGATTAGGCCGTCGGAGACGGTCTGCTTGGGTGGCTACCCTTCGGATGGCTCTTTGAAGATGAATGTGGGTGGCATCCCAAGTCTGTTCGCTCCGTCGTAACCAGCTGTCAATGGAAGGTAAGTCTGAGGGTTCTCCTGTCCAGGGAAACAAGGGTGGCTGGTATCCCAGGATACATTGAAAGGGGGTTAGGTTTGTTGAAGCTTTTCGCAATTAGTTTTGGGCGTATTCTGCCCATATCAAAAATTGGTGCCAGTCGTTTTGGTTGCGGTGGCAATATGATCGGGGAAATTGAATGAGCTCCTGGTCTCTCAGCTTGGCCGTTAGACTTTGGGTGATAACCTGAAGTGAGGCTTACATTGATGTTTAGGTGAGAGCAGAATGCCTTCCAGACCCTAGAGGTGAATTGGGGACCTCTATCTGACACAATGTCCTCGGGTAGTCCGTAATATCAAAAAAAACCTGATCCATCATTATCTGCACCGTTTCCCATGTGGTTGGAAGTTTGGGTAAGGGAACGAACAGACAAGCCTTCGAGAAGCGATCTACTATAGTGAGGATGGTGGCAAAATCAGAGTCGATGAAACAGGCAGAAATGGTCAGGGCAGGCAGCGAGAAAACAAGGTCAATAAACAGTCCAGGTAATAAACTAATAAACACTCAGAATAAATGCTCAGAAATTACTGCCAGGGCAAAACTTTGCGTCGACCTAGCGTGAGATCGGCGTATAAATAGGGCAGAAAACAAGGAACACCTGTGCCGGAATTAGCCAAGGTACGTGGGTTTAGTCCGGCTAGGAACATTAATTTTCCGGTGAAGGTTCCCGCTGCTGATGACCGGAAAGAGCCACAGAGGCGCGGCTTGTGACAATTATATTTGATGCATCAGGGGTTTTTTTATCTAGTATGATATAGTAATAATATGGAGCTCAAAATCAAAAAAAGAAAAACAAAACAAAAACAAATGTATTTATAATTGTAGAAAAAATTAAGAAATTAAGACTAAATTGTGAGATCTATACAGCAAAACCAGTCTACATAAAATACATGTAAATATCAGCTGTCACTCTAATAATGTTAAATGCATAGTTTATAATCAAATCCCTCAAAATGCAATGAAATACAATGAAAACAAAGTCTGAAATAAATTTGTGAACTTTATTTATTAAAAAACCAACAAGCTTCTTATAATATAACAATAATACAACAGAGACAATACTACAGCAGGTGCTCTGGACCTTCATCGATGCTTTGCCATCAGACAGCAGAGTGTATCTCTTCGTTGGCGGTGGTCAGTGAGAGGTAAGAGAGTATTCCTCTGTGAACACAGCCACTATTAATCAGCACATGGGTCACTCTAGCAGAGGTCTGTCAGGGGAAAGCCCATATGCTGATATGAGCTTAATAAGCATCATTACCCCCGCATTTCCTAAATGAGTTTTGTTTCGCAAAACAAGGAAAGAATGCAGTTCATCAGCTCCTTTATGAGGCCATCAAATCATAAGAAATCATTAGATGAGCTTTTATGCATCCTCTGCTTTGGGAGGTCTATGAAAGTCCATATTGGATTGGCTAGAAAGCACACAGTGTATTTTGGTTAAAAAAAAACGCAGAAAGCGATTATTTCAGAAAATTTATGAATTTGCATTAAACATACTTTCTTCGGGGGTAAAGCAAATGGCCGAGGTCATCGTCTACTGAGTAATTTACATGCCATTAGGAATAAAGAGGCTCATGAATTGATTCTTTACAAGTTGCTCTTGCATGATAAAATGTTTGAATATTAAATAAGGTCAAAACAGTGCACATCATCACCATTTGCATTTTGTGCTCTAGAGATAATGCCTATCGAAATGGAAACCTTTGAACAGATATGGCACGTTTATATAAAATTATATGCTTAGAGAATGAGTTTTATCTACAAAAAACACCAAATAACTATTATCACTGCCAAATATGGAATCTGACTTGTTGACAAAATGTTAAACGCACTAATTCTCTACAGTAGTTGACCACATTATGGTTCCATATTATTCTTATATTGTTCCAAAATATATATGTATGAAAAGATATTCTAATTTTAATTTGTTGATCTCAATGGTAGTATGTTGTGTGTTTTTGCCATTTATATATTGCATTCTTATTCTTGTTGACAGTTTTATATTTTATTTTATTCATTCTGCATTTATTTTATTTAAATTATTATTTAAGCAAAGGCATTGCTTTTGAATGCTTTTAGCGGCAGTTAAATATAATATGCTTGTTGTGGACTACCAAAATAAATAAATAAAAATCTCAATAAAATAAAATATGTATTTTAAGTTATTATTTAAGCAAGGAAATTGCTTTAGAATGCTTTTATTTATAATTACAATTAGAATATCCTTGTCGTGGACTACCAAAAAAACACAATGAAATGAAATAAAAATGTTTCAACTTAAAAAGTAGGTGTCTTGAAGATGAACAACATGACCTATCATGTTGTTCATCTTCAAGACACAAATTAAGACATTTTTGAAATCTAATTAATGACAGACTTTTAATTTTTTGGGGGGAAACTATCCCTTTAAGTTCAGTCAACTCAAATATAGAGGTAGACACTTAGCACAATTTAACATTTGACTAAACTTAACATTTTAAAGGCAGCGCAGACACTTAATGTGAAAACATTTATTTATTTATGAACAGTTCAACGTTGCATTGATGCATTTGCATGAATATCTATGAAAAACAAGTGTGATTTCTGAACCAACAAACGCTGAATAAGGAGTAATTCTTATACACATAACTGTATATTTGGTTGATATTAATATGCATTTTCCACCACGGGAATCTGTCTTTCCACTTTCCAACTGCTCTTAACACAATGATGTGTTTTTCGAATGTAGAAGCAGATACGTCTGGTTCCTGTTACCAACCTTCGTGCATCTGATGTTCAAAACCCAGAGCCCAGCATCCGTACCGTGCCTGGTTGAAATAAGATTATTCACACCATCTGATTCAAGCAGTGTCTGTTTCCTTTACGTTAGCAGATGAAATAATCCAATAAGAGTCCTGTGAGGAGCACTCTCGCTCAGGTTACGACTCCCTCTGTGAAAGTCCCGTGGTTCAAAGTTGGACCCGCATTAATATTCCACCGGTGCCCGTACCAGTCTAAAAGATTCAATTGATGCTCAAAGAGCAGTGAACAGAACCCCCAGTGTTTCTGTCAAGTTTGCGCGTCTGTTTGCCTGCCACAAATTCTTGGGCACCAACGTCTGGATCTTTGAAGATAACAGTCTTAATAAACATGCTCCGCAATTACTGTGAGGCAGACAGAGCGGGAATGAGAGAAAGAGAGCGAGACAGAGCAGCAAGGACAGGGATTAGGTCAGATCTCACTGAAGTCTAAATTGATGAGCTGTGGTCTTCAAAAGAAAAACTTGATACTGATCCTGCAATGACTCCTGAAAGCCTGCAGCTGGGTCTTACACAAACACATTGAATCATCACATCAACCTGTCACTGCAAGGCAACGGAGCTACTTTAATTCATAAACGTGGGTGGGATATACTGTATATTTTAGAAATATGAATTATGCAAGCATTCCTATTTTGCCATTACATTTTTATTTTCTTATACTAGGGGGTTTGTGTTTTTAAGCAGCATCTTACGACTTTACTTTTAATAGACAAACTATTCTTTTTTTATATTTTGTTATTATTTATGTTATTTGTATATGCTTTGCTTTCATTTTAATTGCATTTGATGGCACAAAACATAATATTAATAATAATAATAAAAAAGATCTCCAAATTGATGTGGAAATAAAGACGTTAATTAAAGTATTTGTTCAATTGCATCTTTTTTTTCCCTAGGTAAATGCTTCTATTAATAAGATAATTTATAATTATAGCCATTCGACATTACAGAATTTATAAACATAATTTATATACATTTGATAAATCATATATTACCAGTTACAGAACAATAATGATTTTTTTAATTTCAATAAATGTAAATTTCTATCCACATAAACAGTAATTGATCACATGATCGCAAACATTAGCATTATTTTGTCATGCCTTTACTAAATATTAGATTTTCACAAGGTGATCATTGTGATTTTTATCTGTTTAAAATAAACATATAAATAAATAATAATAATAATAATAATAATAATAAAAATAATTTAAAATAGTCACACTTTATATAGATATTTTTTGCTATTTATTTATTTATTCATCAGATGACCTTAACTACATGCATATATATATATATATATATATATATATATATATATATATACATAAATAAAAAAGAAAACACCCACCGATGACTTTTTAGCACCCTAGCAACCAAATAGCAACACACTAGTTAAAGCACACACTTTCATCTAAACCAATCAAATTTGATTTGTTTAAAAATGACTGTTTATAAACAGGTTTCCCAAACATTTCCCCTTATCTCCCCTTGGTCAGATTCACAGACTCCAAACCCATGTGATTGGTTGAGCTGTTGCTATGTCAGGATTGGATGCTTGTAACATTGTTTTAACAGCACCACAGATACAACCTGCTCACAGGAGCTTTCAGGAGAATCAGCCTATGAACGACTAATAGTACACGATGAATATCAATCTGGGTTAAGGGAAAGTATTTTTAAATATTTTACACGTCACCTTTAATATTTTTCTAAAGAAGAAAAAGCAAGACTTCTTTGCCTGTAAATCATCTGAGTCTATTCTCCATCTGCTCTTTGACTCCATTCTGATATATGTGCATCTTTGTCTGTTGCTTTTTCACAGGTGATAAAGTACTAAATATTTCATCCAAAGCTCCACACTCAGAGGACACACAGAGACTTAGAGGTGCTTTCTTTAGCCTTATTGAACTTCTTAAATAATTCACAGGCCGATTGAAATGAAGCCATACCTCTGGTCATGACGATGCCCGCCAGGCCTTTGTGACGCGCATGCAGCAGCGACGAGCAGCCGGCCAGCTCCGTGTATTTCTCTCGCACCAGGTGGAATATCGCATCCGCAAACTCCTGCAATTCACAACAGGTTCTGGGTAGGTTTGTTGCCTTATTAAAAAAACATGTTCATATTGACAATAGAGTATTTTGTTTTTGTGCTCCATATCACCACATTGCACCGTACCAAAAAAAATTGCACAAAAGAAATGTATATTCTATTATATTTGTTAATGGGTATATCTATTACACCTTCAGAATGCTTTTCATATATATATACACACACACACACACACACACACACACACATATATAAGCTTTCTGAGTTTTAATCAGTTAAAAATCACATAATAAAATGTTAGAAATTACGGAATCCTTTATAAAATTTGCATCATTTTGAATTATTTTGATTCAAAGTCTCAATATATATGCAACATCATAAATATATAATAAAATATATGTAAAAACAGTTTATGAAGAATGTATGAAATGTCTTAACATCTGAATCTACAACAATTAATGCTCTGTTATAATAAAAATACAATGAAATAACCAACAATATTTTAAGTGATACTCTGGGCCAGGTTGCTATTACATTAAGATTAGAAATAACTTCATACAGGCAGGATATTGCATAACAGAGAATACTTTTACATGCCATATATCTTGTATTATGCATATTTCAATTCAATCCAGTGAATCCCTTTGCTATTGCATGATCACACAATGACTTTGCCCGTGGCGTTTTTTTCCCCCTTCACCAACATGGTGACCCAATTAATTTGTGTCAAAACACTGGCCATCAATAGAGTAATTGGAAGGAGAAGAGACCACGGGCGTGCTCATGGTCAGCCGTTTATCTGAGACACTTTCACTAATGGAACAGCGTGATTAGTTTGGTGGCATCTCAAATGGACCATCTGTCCATCGTTCTGAGCTGAGGGTTCAGGCCGCCAGGCTGAAAAATAACCTGGATCCAGTGTTTGCATTCACCAGACGGGCTTCGGCCTATCCTGCCCCATACAGCTGTTCCTGAACCTGTGCGACTGGATTTTTCAAACCACGTCCACGGCTGACGGTACTATTTTGCTGTTTGTGGCAATTAGCACCTTATGAAGGCAAACACATATTCACACAGTACATACACACAGAGAGCCAGATGATAATTATGACTTCTGAGGGGTGGGCCAAGCGTCTGGTGAAACAAAATGGAGGGCAAAAACAGATGCACCTCTTTATGAAGGATGTTCACAGTATGTAGCAGCTGATGATCTGATTGGAGAAGAGACATAACACAACAGGCATGTGCCTGTCTGTGGACCCTGAATAAAATTTTTTACATTATATATATACATATATGAAGAGCTCATTTGCAAAAACGGATAACTCCACTTTTAACTAACTTCTTCAGTTTTATTGTTTCCAATTAATCTCAATCAAACTGCAGTCAGATTATTTTGATTAGGTTAAAGAAGAAAACAAACCAACAACAAAATAAATAAATAAATAAAAACATGATAACAAATTCTGGATTAAAATGTATATATATTTTATGTTAATTTTCATTTTATTTTAAGAATTAATTTTTTTTTATGTTCAGACATTTCTATCCAGGTTCAATTTGCAGCAACGACTGCAAGTAAACATTTCAGCTGTATACAGCGACAAATGTAATGTCTCGTATTGTACAATGTACACATAAGAACAAAATGATGCTCTTTAATCTAAGGTTTGGCTGCTTTAGCGAGCTGTAACTCACTGTAAAGCTCTTCTTTAGCCTCAGCTTGCCAAGCTGGCAGACATATTTAAATGCCTCTCAGTGGTAATTAAACACTAATCCCAATGTCACCTTAATAAAACATCTTTTATTAGTGACATTAAAAGGATTAAAAGGGATGCCAAACATTTCCGCACTTTAAAGACAGAGGCGTGAGCTATGGTTGGACTGACGCCAGAGTTCAGAGATGGTGCTCATACCTCACTCTTCACAAGCCAGCATTCACCTGACAATACATCTGGAAATACAGCTACATTTTTACGTTTTCATTGGTAGTTGAAATGGATTGGTAAACAGTTGCTGTGTAGTTTGTAGTGTGTTGTGCTATTGTTAGAGTGCCACCATGTTGTCAGGAGGAGTTGCATTATTAAGTGTTTTCTAGGATTTGAGGTATCAATTATGTCTGTAGCAATGGGGCAAGGTTTAACAGTGAGGTTAATTGGAGAAAAAGTCATTGTAATGCTTGTAATAACACACACACAGTCAAACACATGAAGGGGGTTGAGGATATAGGTGGAAGGAAAGAAGAAAAGAGAGAGATAAATGGAGGGAAAACAAGCCCCAGTGTTGGCCATTTCAGGAAAATTAAGTGGCTTCTGTCTTTTGTTTGCTACATGCCAACAGCACATTATGAGCTTTCAAATTTCAAAGACTTGTCTCAACATGAACCATTAATGGCAACCAAATCATTTGATTCCTTTTGAAGATATGCCACAATAATGAAGTCTTTTGCATACATCTGTATTCATAAATCTGAATGCAGAATAATGTCACACTGATTCGCAAAAGGGGAAACTCTTGCAGGTAATGGACTGAAATTAGTTATCAAAGGCAGGAATAAAATATTTAGAGCACTCAAAAGGGACTCTAATACCTTGAAAGACGCCATGAAAAGGAAGGAAAAATCAAAAGCAGAAAAAATTGTCATTTAGTCTCCGGCACATTGCTAGAGAATTTGTGGTGAATGTTAATCAGGGGGAAAAAGAGCTGTCAAATCAGAGAAAAACTGCAATCCAACTCTTTCAGTTTGAAAGGTGTGGATCATGTGACGAGACAAAAAGAACATCTTATGCTGTGTTTTTTTCCCCCTTTTTTTCTCTAGGAAAAATAAATGAATAAATAATAAAACACACAATGATACAGCATATTAGTGTTCACAAGAGAAGATGATAAACTACTGTTTATTATACAGTGCAGTTTTGTCACCAGTCAAGATCAAGCTCTTTAAAGCAAGATTCTGATTGGCTGTCAATGTTTCTAACACTCTTTATCGACTCTTCATCTTTATGCTTACAGTTATTGACCTTGGTGTGAACAGGCCTTTAGGCTTAAACGGTTAGTTCACCCAAAAATGAAAATTCTGTCAATAATCACTCACTCTCATGTCGTTCCAAACCTATAAGACCTTCGTTCATCTTCGGAACACAAATGAAGATATTTTAGATGATATCAGAGGGCCATCTGACCCTCCATAGACAGCAGCACAACTGGCAATGATCCAGGTTTAGATACATGGTAAAACAATGGTAAAACATCAGTGGATCAACTTCACTTTTGCGATGTTAGGAGAATACTTTTATTGCGCAAAGAAAACTAAAATAACATAATTTACTCTTCCATTCTTCTTTCGTGACTGGCGTCTTCAATGCAGCGCATACGCAAGCTTTAACATACTTGACATTATCGTGTTCTCAAGATGAACAAAGGTCTTATGGGTTTGGAACGACATGAGGGTGAGTGATAAATGACAGAATTTTCATTTTTGGGTGAACTAACCCTTTAAAGTAGCGGTTTGAGTTATAGTTATCAAAGATTTATTACAAATAAGGCATCAACTGCACAACATTTTAACAGTTTTCATTACAACTCTCTTTCCAGAACTCGTATTCCCATGGTAATGTAGAATGTCAGTAGCGCTGCTGTCGTCATCTCTCCTCAGAAGTCAATATTGTGCCAGGAACACAAATGTCAACAGGGAAATTTTCTCGACTGATCCCTGACCCAGAAGTCTATCCCTTGGGGACTTCTTGCTGACAAAAGGGTCCTGGCAATGCATGACTTCCTCTGCAGGGAAAAGCGTATGGGCTACGGAGACAATTCTGCTGCCTGCTCTTCAGACTCAGGTGAGCAGACAGGCAGAAGGTTAGGATTTAGCTCTACAGTATGAGAACCAGAAGAGCACACCCTGTTTAGCAACCAGCTTTACCCACACAGAAACAACATTCTTTCTTTTTTTTCTCTCCATAATCCAAAATGTCATACTGAATGGTGATTTAAAATGCACAAAAGTGCATAGATTTAATGTGGACCAATACACTACAATGCATAACTCATACATTGATATGTAGTGATTAACAGACAATAACAACAAAGTCATGAAAGGAAAAAAATGAAGCAATTTCACATCATTACGAAATTAGCATTTATATCATTATGGTTTTATTGCACAGGCCATGTCAATAAATCCCAATATACTTCAAACTCTGAATAACACTCCTGCAATTAACTGCTTCCATTGTATGACGAAAGCATCATATATTTCCTCCCAGTGCGGCTGTGACGACTCTGTGTTTTACAATCTCCAGCTTGAGAGAATCCAATCATACGACGGCGCATGTGAGGGCCATCTCTCCAGAAACCTCCCCCCACGGCTTATCAGGGCCCAACAGAGCACCCGTGCCTGCAAAGAAATGGGGGCATGCCTTCTATTTCTTTATAGAGGTATTTAACAATTCATTCACCAAGTTTTAATAGTGTCTTTCCATGGCTGTATCATCCTCCGCCCTGCTGCCCAGGGTGGGTTCTTTGAAAATCAATATCCGTTGGAAGCCTGTCGCAGGAGCTTTGGAAAATCTCAAAGTGGCAGGTACCCACAGTGCCACACATTTCACTCCTGTTTGTTCTCGGTCACCCATGCTATTAAACTCTCTGTTTCGATCTCTGGCCTTGGTTTTACAAGTAGCCCCTCTTTCATTTCTGTTAGCATTGTTTTACAGTTTGCTTTTCCTTCTTTTTGCGTGAATAAAAAGGGGAAGAGAGGAAACTGCTGACGAAGCCCCCGCCCATCTAAAATGAACTGTGTACTGCTTTGTGATGTCGCCTCAAACCGTGTCCAACCTTTTAGCGTGCAGAAGGTCCAGATGGCCCTGCAGCCTGCAAGACAGATTTTCAGCCGGCCACGCTTTCTGCTCTATCAGCGGGGAGCTGTCAGTCAGATCAGCCTTGCTGGGCCACCATTTCCACTAAAAACAATGCTTTCTCATCTGTCTGGTGCAAGACTCCCAGCGCCCAAAACAAAATAGCAGGACCAGAGAGTTTTGATTTGGGTCTTTCAACGCTCTCGAGGAGAGCTGGGTCACCTAACCCGAGGGATGGACAATGCACCTGACCACCATAGCCTACGGGAATCATGACAAATTTGTGGCCTGGAACAAATAACCTCTACCATCAGGAAAGAGGTTATGGAGCAATTAGTCGACCTGATAAAGCAATGGCCTGATTTTTTTTAAGCTTCTAAAATGAAATGTAAAACTAAAGCTAACTACTGTGAGATGTGATGTCTTTTAGACTGGAACAAAGAGGTCTGAACATCGACATCAAAGCAGACGTCTCTCATCACTATGCTACTAGTCACTGTTTTTTTTCAGCATCTTACGTCATGATCACTGCATTTTTAAGATGCTGTATCAAGTTAAATGTGGTTCAAAATTAACTCGTAAATATTACTATGTTCCATTCCATTGCATTTTGTTACACTGTACAAAAGAACACACCCTCCCTTGTGGGTGCCTTCAGACATTAATAATATAGAAAGACTGAACAAACTGTAAAGTCCACTTT
Organism: Enteromius unitaeniatus; assembly: GCA_032359435.1. Classification (NCBI taxonomy): domain Eukaryota; kingdom Metazoa; phylum Chordata; class Actinopteri; order Cypriniformes; family Cyprinidae; genus Enteromius; species Enteromius unitaeniatus. The sequence goes on from JAUMHI010000070.1 coordinate 2,150,701, forward strand.
TCTACTACCTGTAAGGAGTAAACTACATATTTCCATCGCGGTCTAAAGAGAAGATATATCAAATAGTCTGGTGACGTATAGTATGTCTGTGATTGTTTCTCAATAACAAGAATGAAAATTTGAGACTTGCATCCTCTGTAGTTCAGACTTTGCGAGCAGGGACTTTCTGAAATGTTCCGAAAAATTTCGTACCCAGAATTTTATTTAGATCCTGGTTCCTGCGGTTTAAACAAGGCTTTAGATATTAATCAGATGGTCTACTAATAGTCCAACAACTGGTAGTTGACATATAGCTGCAAAGTTACTCACAGATAGTAGAATGTCTAAAGTGGACCATCAATAAAATTTCAGGTGTTTCTGTTTGTTTGGTTGCAGTTTCGTTAAAGAAAGTACCCAACCTGACAGGATGCGAAGTCTGGGTTAGCATGATGACTGATTCAGTTACCAAATAAAAACGTCAAAACCAAACAAGTTGAAAAAAAGTTATTTTCTAGGCCATAACACAGATGCGCACTAACAAACCTGCAGAGAGGATCATAATCATATTGCAGATGGATTCATGCACTTCTGCTGCCGCATGAAACAGATGTTGTTCATTCTTTAGTGTACATGCATGTGTACAGTACATGTGTGTGTGTGCGCTTTCATGTGCGCAGTTAGGTTGCAGGGTTTGATGCCCAATAACCGTACTGCTTCACTGAAGCCATCTGATCGTACAGACCTGGCAAACAGATATGAAAGCAGCTTTTTGGATCAGTTCAATCTGTGCCACAGACTATCATGGCACCATGGTGGTTTTGCCCTGCATGGGCTTAATTCTCTCTCCATGTGCACTCAACCTGGTATTATCTGTGCACCAAGAGGTGCCACGGTACAATTCACTGATCCTTTGCCTGTACTCCTGACTTACTTTTAAAATCTTCATGACCACACTTTCTCAAACTTCGGGCCCTACACAACAGTGCCTGGTTTTCAGAATGGAAAACGTGGTAGCCCCAGTAGCAAGGAGCTTGTTTTAAAAGCTCAGTGTCAATTCCACCTGATTAACCCTTGTGTCAAGATAGAAAAGCACAGATAAGAGGGAAAAATGGCTTAATAATGCCGGATAATAATGCCTCAGATAAAGAGGACAGGGAAGAGGCTCCTTCAAAGGCATAACATGACCTGCCCCTCAGAATGAATTTGGGAGGGAGTTAGCAGAGGAGATTGAGACACAGAGGAGGTACAGAAATATGAAGAAATATTGACGGAGAGAGAGAACCAGTGTGATGTTCTCTTAACGAGCGCCTCTTGGGCTGACCCTCATCTGACTGCAAGGGCTGTTCACGCATCGCTCATTAATCCACTCCTGATTGTGAAGAGCCCCACTAACGGAAAGGCCATGAAAACACTGTCATTATTACTCCCCAAACTGGGTGAATGCTATCGGCTAATGCAGCTAACTCTGCAAACAAATGACACAAAACAAGATTGTTATGGCCAAAGAGAGATATACGATGTCTGGAGAACGCTGTATGCTAGCATTACTATTCATCACAATGATGGTTGCTTAGTTCACACAGAACTCCCTGAAAGGAAAATATGAAATCTGCCATCTATACTCGTGAAATCTCAGAAGTTTGAAGTCAGTCGCCCTATAGCTGAAAATGCCATGTAAGTGCTTTGGAGCCACAAGAATATTAATACACACTCTCAAATTATTTAACTGCAACGACTATGTCAGCAAAGACGACAGAATGGGAGGAATACAAATCCATTTCAGAGTTGCATAAAAATATAATATGCAATTGTGTTGCTTGAAATAATACACAACAGCTTTTGAATGGCTGTCAATAGACAAAGGTTATTTTAAGAAACAGATTGTGTAGCTGTAGCATCTGGATCAGCAGGTGCTAAGTGAACATGCTAAACCTTTACTTGGTTATGACAAGCAATCAAGTAAAAGATACCTGCTTAAATTTATATTTCATTTATTTCTTTGTCCTAAGCAGATGCTATTTGTGGTAATTTGATTTAATAGACCTCACATCTAAAAATCTTACATTAGAGTCTAAAATCTTACATTACAAAAAAAATAATTTGAATATAAATTATTATACATTTAAAAATAATTAATAAAAAACAATATATACACACACAAGTCAGATCATACAAAATGCATGTTATTGTGTATTTAGTACTGGCCTGAGTAAGATATTTTGCATAAAAGTTGTTTACATATAGTCCACAAGAGAAAATAAATCGAATTTATAAAAAATGACCCCGTTCAAAAATGTACACTCCCTTGAATTTTAATACCGTGTTCTTACCAGGTTTTTTTGTGATAGTCCCCTGTTTGTCCTGAACAGTTCTGTTCTTCAGAAAAATCCTTCAGGCCCCAAAACTTATTTGGTTTTGCAGCATTTTTGTGTATTTTAACCCTTTCTAACAATGACTGTACGGTTTTGAGATCCATCTTGTCACACTAAGGACAACTATTTCAATTTCAAACCAGGAACTATTCCAGAAGGTTCAAACACTCACTGGTGTTCTAGAAGGAAAAACAATGCATTAAGAGCTAGGGGGTGAAAAATGTTGAATTTGAAGAGCAGGGTAAATTTGACTTATCATGTAACTATCTTCTGCAGCCTCTTGAAGGGCAGTACTAAATGAAAAAAAATATTTAAGCAAAATAAGGAAATTGTACACATCCATTTTGTTCAAAGGTTTTCACAATCTGGCTTTTAATGCATCGTTTTTTCCTTCTGGAGCATTAGTGGGCATTTGAACCTTCTGATTTTGTTGCTACATATAGCAACTTGTTTTTAATCTGGGAAAAAATTAATTATTTGGTACTCGATGCTTTGAGACTTTGCATGAGTTCTCTCGGTTTAGGATGAGGCTTAAAACAGAAAAGCATCCAAACAAATCAACCTACCAAAGAGAAAACATGCAACTTCAAATATCGCCACTACAAGCACCTTTCATGTGCTACCGGAGATGAGACGCATTCAAAACACACTGTGAAGTAGCATTTTGCCGTCATCTTTGAGGGAGAACGTTCTGACCATCAACCAGAAACATCACAACTCCATCACTTCTGCTTCTCTTGAAGATACCAGCCAGAGCACTGTGCACCATCCCAGACATCACTTCAAACCCAGTCTGCTTCCTTTGAACAGACTCTCCATATCTGCTGCCAAACCTGGTTACCAGCAAACCCTGCCTAAGTTTTAGGGAATAAAACAAAATATGATGTTTAAAAAATTTCAGCAATTACAGTTGTTGAGAAAGAAAAACACAGTCGTGTCATTGTCCAGCCCTTGGGTACAGCAAGAGCACCAAACCTTTTCATGCAGTGCCCTTTCTGTCATGGTCGAATAATCTGGACACTCCTGAGCGCTGATCCTAGCCCCGCAAAAAACCCTCCGGCAGGCCATATATCACTCGGTATTGATATAGTTCCACTACACTGCCACACCTGACATTTGATTCATAGCTTCAGGTGTTCTTTTTAAATTCTAAACAGTCAACAAGGAATCAAGGGAAAATGTCAAATGAGCGTTGTGCCGTGTTGGAGATTGGTAAAGCCAGTAAGTTATTTGGATGGAACATATTGATGTGTGAAGCAGATTTCTGTCTGGGTGAGCGCCTTTCTGGATCATAGTTACAGTCAAAAAGAGCTGCTTTTAAGAAAGAGAATGTAATGCTGATATGTGGTCACATTTAAGTTGTTTGCTGTGAACATTAAACAATTAAGGTAACAGTGTTGACATGTAAGATCGTTCTCCACTGAGAATCAAAAACTGAGGATTTATATTTCTGACAAAATGATGAAGCATAGCTGTTTTAATAAAAATGAGCATATTTGCTTATTCCGCAAAAAACAGAATGAAAAAAATTATATAAACACCCAACGGAATTCTTAGATGTTCATTGTTTTGCAGAAACGAAAAAAATCACTCATTTCTTTTTACGTGAAAAAAGGTAGTAATTTTTGATAAAAAAAAAATGTGGTCAAATTAAGCTAGTTAGCTATTGTTACATTAGCTTTGCTCCTATACAAAGTTGTCAATTTAACTTAAGCACAAATTGTAATAATGTACAAAACGTGTGAATAAAACACAATCCAGTGAGAAGAAAATAACAAAATTTTAGCATCCTGGTAAACTGGGAGCCAGATATCACTAAGAAAAATGTAATTTGCTGAAGTAGGAGAAGCCACTGTGGGTCTTTTTGCATGTATAATAATATACTTCCACTTCAGAGCACGCAATATATGAAGTCATGTTATTTTACTTTCAGAGACGGATGCCTGCTGTTTGGGAATGCAGTTGTGCAAGACAGTTCTGGTAGGTAATTAAACCGAACCACTTTGATAACAGATTTTGGATCACACATTTCAAAATGTAAAATAGTTGTTGTAACATTTTAGAACCTGTGCAATGTAATCGGTCTACTGGTTAGTCCAGTTATGCCATCCCACTGCAAAAAGTCATGTGACTTTTTTGATGGGCATTGAGGAATTATTGCTTATGATTTCTTACAATATACAAGTCCTTTTCAAACAATTAGCATATTGTGATAAAGTTCATTATTTTCTGTAATGTACTGATAAACATTAGACTTTCTTATATTTTAGATTCAGTACACACAACTGAAGTAGTTTCAAGCCTTAATATTGATGATTTTGGCATACAGCTCATGAAATCCCAAAATTCCTATCTCAAAAAATTAGCATATCATGAAAAGGTTCTCTAAACGAGCTATTAACCTAATCATCTGAA
>JAUMHI010000070.1:2155566-2179837 GCA_032359435.1 Enteromius unitaeniatus
CTGTATGCCAAAATCATCAATATTAAAACAATAAAAGGCTTGAAACTACTTCAGTTGTGTGTAATGAATCTAAAATGCATAAAAGTCTAATGTTTATCAGTACATTACAGAAAATAATGAACTAATATGCAACATTTTTGAAAAGGACCTGTACAGGTATAACATTTTCAGATCAATATAGCACATACGTTTTGGGCATACTTATATAAATATTATATAAAGATATTCTTTATAAAAGTTCTGACTTGTCCACACCCCCCTGATTCACTCATTAAAACATGCCCCCCCTATTCTACATCACAGAGTGGGTTCCTTTTCAAACTCCACCCAAATGTTTATGCAAAGAAAGAAAGCGGAGCTATTATTCTTCCTGTAGTGTTGCCGCGGATGCCATTTTCTGGAGACGCTCGGTTTCATATTGACTGTGAAACTACATTGTTTGTGCTTACAAAAGGGGACACAACTAGTGTTAAGTTGTATTTACAACATTGTTCCAGAACTAATATTAGAGTGTGTTCAGCACATTTACGGAGGACTGATTCCTCAACCTCACAGAGTAGTCTATGCTGGCTGTGCACAGAGACTATAAAGTGAGGCAATTATAAATTTGCACGGACACAACCTTTAAGTAAGTTACATTTTCTTATGAAAAGAATCTGCTACTTACTATTTAAATGTGAGTTTTGTGTGAAGCAGTGAAGGGAAGTGCTTGTTGTTTGTAGTTTCTCAGATCACAAATACATACATGGTGTTATGTTTACATGGTGTAGCGCAATGCGTAAAAAGACAGAACTAAATCATGACAATACCCACTGGATTGAACAAATGCCTGATCTGTAGCGGCTTTTATTGTTTTTATGTTATTGCACCGAGATACGGCATCACGTTATGGTAAGGGGCGTAGTATTTCCGTCAGACGATAGTTGTATTTGGCCAATCACAACGCACTGGATAGCTGGCCAATAAGAGCGCACCTAGCTCTTGTACACATCAACTTGTTTCAGAAGGCAGGATTAGAGGAGAAACGGTAATGTACAAAATGTGTTTTTTTTTTTACTTAAACTGCATAAACAAATTACAACAAAAACACAAAACAATGTTCTTTTTAGCAACATCCTATGACCCCTTCAAACAAAAGTGCAACCCAGAGCTGAATGAGCATAAAAATGGTGGCACAAACATTTAAAGAAACTGAAAAGGGAGAAAGAATTGACAACATACCCAGGGCACTATAGGCTTTCTTCACCGAATTACACTCAGTAGTCAAGGCAGCTGGAATTCATTGTATAAACACAACACAAGATTCTCAGAAACCCCATGTAAATGAAATCATGTCCGACATTTATTAAGCCTGCATATCAATCCATGGCCTCTCACGGCACAGATTCCCTTCATTAGCCACTGGTTTGACCAGGCTGCCTTACACTCTGCACGGCGACATGCTAAGTCAATTACAGTATCACTACTTCTCACCGTTTCTCTTCACGTGGATCACCAGGGACGTGTCATTGTTATGAGACATAACCTTTGCATCCTAATACGCGCTTGTACAACATCTGCTTTGATTTACAGTCCTGTTCTGCAGTCCCAGCGGCTCCACCTATGATTGGAGGGTGTTAGCTGATGTGTAAAGTTAACTGCCGTGGTCAGACCTCACTAACCCACCCTCCAGCTCTCTCCGGGAAAGAGTTCTGCTACTAAAGGATGTTTTACAATTCTGGTTAATGGCTGTGTGTGTGCGGTGACAGAAGAAGAACAGGGAATTCTTTTGCAGACAGAGTGTCGCCCTCCAAACTGTGCACTGACACTTATGACTGTCATTAGAGGCACTGTATAAAAAACAAAAAGTCCTAATTTGACATGGCAGTCACTGAGGCACGCACAGGGAGAGATGTTCATGTCCACTCACAATGAGATATCTTAATGGACTTCATAAGTTCATAAGTTCACCAGCAGAGGGAGCTGAAAGGAGCTCTTGGAGAATCGGGTCTCCTTCAGCTAAATGCGCGCTGTCATTATTCATTTATCTGTCTGCGTGGGGGTACGTACACTAGTGTGATCTCCATTAGCAGAGCTGAGGTTTGAGAATGTCAGCATTGCATATAGTGAGCGACATGGCAGTTCTTGGGAAGCTCTCCTTTAGAAATGTAGTAAAATGGTATTTCCCTGTTTGTGGTGAGGTGCAGAGACAAACCAGATTACCGCAAACGCCTGCACTGTACATGTCACGAAGCTGTTTGAAAGGCAAAAAGGGCTAAAAAGGGGTTCAAAACAACACGCTAAAGTAGTTTGACTTTTTATTATAAATATATTGATGGAATATTAAAGCACAGACGACTTCGCATATCGGTCTAAAAGCAGCATCGTGCTTTTGGCAAGTTCACCTGTGAATTTCATGGGTCGTTCCAAACCTGTGACTTTCTTCTTCTCAAACCTGTGAGTCTGAAGAAGAGTTTGTTTGAAGCGGATAACAACAACAAATACTAGTCCAAACAATGATTATTTACAATTATATTCCTGAATTGAATGAAAGACTGCCACACAAGTTTACATTTAGTTTTAAATATATATTTTGTCATTTTCAGTGCAAAGATATATTTAGCAAATAAAAAGTCTGAAATTGAGATTTACACATCTTACATAAATAAGCTTTCCATTGATGGATGGTTTGTTAGGATAGAACGACATTTGGCAGAGATTGTAAAAATATTGAGAAATTTCCATTTGAAGTTGTCCAAATGAAGTCTTTAGCAATGCATAGTACTAGTTTAAGTTTTGATTTATTTATGGTCAGAAATTTACGAAATAGGTTCATGGAACTGCTGATCTTTAGATAACATCCTATGATTTTTAGCATAAAAGAGAAATTGATCATTTTGATCCATACCACAGCCATATCACCCTGCAGCCCAAGCCTGGTTGCCGGGGCTGAGCCTGGTCAGTACCTGGATGGTAGACCTCCTGGGAAAACTAGGTTGCTGTTGGTAGAGGTGTTAGAGAGGCCAGCAGGGTGAGCTCACCTTGTGGTCTGTGTGGGTCCTAATGCGCCGGTATAGTGATGGGGACACTATACTGTCAATAGAGTACCGTCTTTCGGATGAGATGTTAAACCAAGGTCCTGACTGTCTGTGGTCATTAAAAATCCCATGACACTCATCGTAAAGAGTAGGGGTGTCACCCCGGTGTCCTGACCAAATTCCCACTGGCCCTTGTCTATCATGGCCTCCCAATAATCCCTATCCATTGATTGGCTGTATCTCTCCACCTATAGCTGGTGTGCACACAATGGTGGTGGTTGAGGAGTAGTGTTGTCAAAAGACCCAGTACTTCAGTACCAAGACGGTACTAAAAAATGTAAAATGTTACGGTAGCAGGTTTTCTGAAGTACGGTAGTACAGAGCAACGGGTGAACCCGGTTCTTGCTGCGCTACCCTAAAGGTGTGCACTGCACAGCTGCGTCTCCTTCATAAAAGCACAGAGAGATGGTGAACGGTGGTGCTACTGATGAGGCGGCTCTGAATCTGCTCGTTGAAAAGAAAGGAGGAAAGAGCCATGTGTGGAAGTATTTTGTTTTTGAGGCTGATGACGCAACATCATTGATCACCAAAAACCCATCTGCAAGCGGTGTCTTCAAAGTTTTATGTCAAAAGGAGGACAAACACCGAACCTTATAAAACACCCTACAATTTACAAAACCTTATAAAACACCTCACATTACAATTTGCTGAGTTAATCGTTACTGTGCGTTCACACCGCCGCCGGCGAGAGCGTCAAAATTCACCCTGGAATGAAGGAATGAAGTTTGATTTAACAGCAAATCGAAATACGAACAGAAAGAAATCAATAGATTTTATAATAATAATAATAATAATAATTTAGCCTATTATTATTATTTCGTTTTGTTTAAGAAACGTAAAATAAATAAGCTTATTGCTTTCATATCTATTTCACATGCCTTGGCGGACTTCATACTTTAGTCTGATTTTATTTAAATTACATATTATTTATTATTAAATGATATCTTTAGTTGATTCAAGCTGCGCATGGCATCGCATTGTTCTTCTGGGTTGAATTCCAGGCTTTAGGAATAGGTTGCGCTGCGGGTTGGCCTGCATGTGAGTGAGCCTAATGAGCTCAGACTGTACACTACCTCTTGTTTGATTTATACATATTAAATAAACACAAATTTTCGATTGTTTTATTGAAATAGACCGTTTAGGCTGCCTATAGACATAACAAGGCAATATTGTGTATTAATTTGTTCCATTGTTTTAATTTAATTTTTTGATTTTTAAAACAAGATTTACCTAAAACGATAGAGCTAATAAATACAACATGACCAAGAACAACACTTACCTAAAACGAGGCCACAAAACCTTAAATGAATTTTGCTTTTACATCATATGTTTGCATAAACCTGAGAATTTTCTCAAATTCAACCACAACAACAACAATAATAGTAATAATAAATCATCATCATGGAAATTATTTGCTACTGGGGCAAAAAAAAAAAAAAAAAAAAAAAGGTACAATTTATAAGATATTTTTTCCTGAAAAATGGCATGTGGAACTGCCAACACACGATCTGGAACAGCAGGAGAGTAAGTGGAAATGAGTCATTTTCATTTTTAGGTGAACTCTCTCTTACATATACTGTACGATTCTTACAAAAGCTTAAAAAAATGATTCACTGTACCACAGTAACTGCCCGACTTCCTTAAACAATTAATGAATTCATACCGGAGAGATGCTTTGTGATTCATATTAGCCATGTTCTGAATATCACAATGTTCTCTTAAAGTGAGAGCATGCATTCTTGGTCAGGAATGAAGATTAAGCTCATAACAACAGTTTCATCTTGAATTACCGATTGGTATTCAAAGACGAGCACTTCCTGTGCCTCAGGAAATGACATACTGGGAAAGGTCGAAAGGTGACCCACTAATCCTCCTGTTTTTGCATCATCTCTGACATCTTTGATATGCTGCTCATGTCACTTTGTAGAAGATAGATGGCAAACACCACTAAAAATACAACTGAATGAGGTCAAAGGGGACCTGAATTCAGCAGCAAGTTAATGCACAATCATTTGCATCTGTTCTCAATACAGTGCGACGAACAGCAGCCTGGCACAGCGGAAACAAAACTCAAAGAAACAATCAATTACGAGCCCAAGACTTTTCGTGCTGTGTTGAGGAACGAAGTGTGAAATATCAACAAGCTGCAAAAAAAACCACAATAACCAGCCAAAATGAAACAAAAATGACGAAGCACGTGAGCATGCTGCTGAATTATGACCCGACAGGCTGAGAGGACATTCTGCATGCACAGAGCGCCCATGCCCCGCAACCAATCTGACGCCTAATTAATCCTGAAGGTCTTTTAGTTCCGCCCCCCTCCCTCTTGTCCTGTCTTTAGGTCCATTTCTTTACCTGCTCATTCCTCATACGTCCAGATCAGTTTCAGCCTGTAGACAAACAGCACTCAGGCTTACAGTGCTGCGCCAGGCCAGAGCCTGAAGGCATGCGTGTGTTTATGATAAAATACTAGGCAAGTGTGAAAGCAGAAGTCATTTGTTTTAATGCGATCCTTCTTACACTTGCTCAATGAATGCATATCTCATGCATGTATATATGGATGGGTGCACATTCTGTGCAATGATATTTGATTAGTGAGACAAAAATATCTATCACAGTTGTGAAATTTGTGATGTGGTGATCTATGAATCTGCACGGGGAACTTTTTGGGCTTCACATGAATCGAATGATTACATGGTTCCCAATTTAATCCAATTTTGTCAAACAATAGCAAATGTGTTAAATCTTTGTTACACTCATTACTTCACTGCTATAACGTTTAGTTTTTTCCCCCAACCAAATATTAGCACATGTCTACCGTAGTAAAATATTATGTGCTACAAGAGCGAGCATTGCTATTTATTCATTCAACATTTGGTGAACGTGGTACTAAAATAGGTATAGGGAACTAAAATTTTACCTATGAATTTTCTGTGATTAACGAATCTGTGATCACATATTCACTCATTTTCAACTAGATTTGTATTGATGCAATTTCAATTCTATATGTCAGTGGCTCTTGTTCCTGCTTTGATATATTCTGTTTAATTGATAGCAAAAGTCCATATAATTGAATCGATTGATTAACTGATTGATTGATATATATATATATATATATATATATATTGTCTGGATATGACAATATTTGGCCAAGATACAATATTTGAATCAATCAAACCTGTTCCTTACAGTAAAAGCAAACCAAAAAACATAAATGTCACATGTGCAATCACATGCAAGATATGGGAAACATGTAAATGTGTAAAACCCATGTAAAATATGGACAGTATGTGGACAACGTGTGATCACATGGGTTTCACAAATTTACACCATGAAGACATGGTGAAAAATCACACTTCATTGTATTTCACATGCGATTTTAACATGTTACTGCACGTTTTATTTTATTCTTCTGCCGAACACAAAGTTATTTTGAAGAGTGAGGGTAACCAACTGGTACCCATTTACTTTTATTGCATAGAAGAAAAGAGGTGAACTATCCTTTTAACCCTATAAGAATAACTAATGCAAGGCACCTCATTACTTATGGCTTTATATTAGAGAGAATGAGTGAATAGAATATCTCCATCAACATACACATTTGTTTTGTTTCTCAGAAAATATTATCAAGTCAGTTTTGTTAAAAAAAAAAAAGGCTTCAGGTTAACGATGGATACACGCTGGGACCACTGGGGTTTATTTCTCACGGGACAGTTGGCGAGATGGGAATCCAGTCTCTGTGGAGGCTTAACATTTAATGCCTAGCAATGCGTGTAGTGTAAGTGAATAGGAGCGACTAGGTGTAGCCTACACAGTCTAACTAGACATTAGGTCATGTAAAAGGCCACGTGTGTTCAGATAGGTTCCTCTGGCCTGTTCTCTTCCACCTGCTTCAGTGAGATAAACTCACACACACACACTCACTCACTCAGACACTGTCTGTGATTTATCGGAGCCCGTCTGCTAGCGGAGTGTCTATGGCACAGTAATGAACTTGATTATGCTTTTAATGAAGTGTGAGCATCTCATTGGGAGGTGATTATGAGCATGCGCGCTGATCACAGGAGGCCATCAGGTGTGAGAGATGATGAGTGTTTGTGGGTGTGAGTGTGTGTTTAAGACCGCCATCAATCTGGATGATTACAGGGGAAGAGGACAGCCGCTCAGCAGTTAGAATACAGGCTCAGTAACAGACCAACAGAACCAGGGCTTTTCCACGCGATACTGAAACATCAGGAGGTCAAATTAAACGTTTCAACTACTTAAACATCACATTTACATTTTATCTAATAATGATAATAATAATAACAACAATACTGTTGATCAAAGAATCCTGAATGCATCACGGTTTCCTCAAAATATATTAAGCAATATATCTGTTTTCGACTGATAAGGAATATCTGCAAATTAGAATGATTTCAAAAAACGCTTTGTTTTACAGGAATAAATTATATTTAAAAATATACTGAAATAGAAAATATTTATTATAACTGTAATGATGTTAATGTCCAATCAGTGACATTTTAATACTTATTTTAATTTATTATATTAATTATATTTAATATATAACATTTTATGTAAATTTACATATGAATGTATAAATAAAAAAATATATTATTATTATTATTATTATATTGTTTTGATGTGTTTGAAATACCAGCTTAAGTTTTATTTTATACTGCATCATGTGTTGAATAGTTCTCACCACAAAAATGTGGAAATTGCATCTCATTTGCTTTAAAAAAGTCCCTGCAGCATGTGTGTGTTTGTGTTAAAAGAATGGAAAAGATTTTTTATAGGTCATATTTTGCATAGGAATGAGACAGTTCCTGATAATGATAACCTTTTGGGTGTAAAGTGCTCCTATAATATTTCAAAACGCTATCATAGAAAGACAAGCAAAGAGGAAATCGCACTTAAAGCTGGCATGATTTTTACTAAGCCAGCTTAATGTAGACATCTGCAGGTTGTTTCACTGTAGACTGTAAACACTACAGCTCTCAAGACATTGCTCTGTTTGTTTGAGCGGCCTGCCAATCACTCCTCAAATAATGCACAGATGTAATTACCAAATTTGTAAGAATCGATTAAGGAATAATTGACAGTGGATTAATGCACACCTGAGGTTGTAACATGGCCACGATGCAAAGCAGATGGATACAGCTTCGCAAGTCTAAATCCAATGGACACTTCATACAAGACATCAGAAGCTTTATTCAAAAAGTTTAGAAATGAAAACCGTGATTCTGGACTGTTTTTGCTTTTAGTAAATTTGACTTCCTCCTTGCTATTGTTAGCTATCAGGCTGAGCTAATGTTGATGAACTTAATCAACAGCTAATGAAAATGACCTTATGTGATCGATTTAAATAATACACTTTATATTCTTTATTAACGATATTTAAAAAGTAAACAGCGCCTGTGATGTGGAGATCCTCTAGCAGGCACTGATAATGTTAATCAATTATGCTCATAATGTCTGTTTCACACTTTGCAATCTGTATTCTCTCTAGCTCTCTTACCATCCTGCCATCTCTAATTTTTTGTGGCAGTCTTAATTAATGATTTTTGCTTCATGGCTGCTGGAGGGTTGTTTATATCTGGTGTGATTAAGTCAGAGGGTTAAAAACAGAGTGAACGAAAGAAAGAGCGAGAGAGAGAGAGAGAGAGAGAAAGAAAGAGAGAGAGAGGGACAAAATAATCACTAAATGGCAGGCTGGTGGACAAGGTCACCTTCACGTGTATGAAAACAGTCTTAATTCACTCTGCTGGGGAAATTACCATGCTAGATTAGTCAAAGTCCATGCATACTTTCTGCATCCATATATCAAAAGTGCGGCGTAATTCACTGAAGCAGAAAGCGAGACACCTACATGTTGTCGTTTCTCAATGAGAAACCCAAAGGCCTGAGAAACAAATCACAGCATCATGCATCCTCTTCTGCTCTACATATAATTGTTTCTGGTGCATAATGCAATAAAACAGAAAGGCAAATAGGCTAATGTAATGATGAGGGGTTTTATTGTCTCATTTCCCGTGCTAAATACCTGCCAGTGATGTTGAGAATATTAAGTAAATTAAACCTGACCATCTCAGTTTCCTCCATTATTTCCATCCAAAACTTCACTTCTCTCTATCATTCCACCACGATCGCGTCCCCTTTGTTTTGTTAGTTTGCTATCTCTCGTTCTGGACCCGCCTTTTAATACTCCCAATTTTTATGCTCCACCCTCTGGCAACCCCTCATTGGCTGACCCTCATTCTGACCCCGCCCTTTAACACTCCCCTTGTTATGATTCTACACTTAACACTATACTGCAAGCTCGGTTAACCCCCACTACTTATCAACAATAAAAAAATTTAATCAGTAAAAAACATCAGATTTAATTTCATATCCATGCGACTTATGTAAGAATGATGAATCCGTTTAGTTTTTAAGCAGTTAATTAATCTGTGAATGAGAATGCCTCTCTTTCAAAATTTGCACATTTTGTATGCAAATTATATTTATTTGTGTTGTAACAAACAAAAAAAAAAACTGTATAATAATTGTAATTTTATAATATCAACATGATTTTCAAAAACAGATTACCTTTGCTAAAATATGTATGACTAAATATTTTACTAAGTATTAGACTATTAAATAATAACAGTCAAATTAATTAGTTCTCAAAACAATAGTTTGGTGCAGCCCAACTACTTTACTTCCTCCGCCCCATATCAGACTCCACCTTTTTTTTTTATCTTGACCATACATTTTACTATTCCTCCTCATCCTGAACCTCCCTCAAACACCCAGTTTCTCAGTGCGATTCATTCCTGCAAGCCTTTCCACTTAAATCCGCTGCATCTGGAAGTCAAACCATCTCACCTCACTCATGATTAGGCAGTGATTGATATTTAGCAGCATGCTGGGGTAATTTCGTCAGTCAAATACTCTGTGGTCCAAGGTTAACTATACTAGTGGCACGGTCAGGACCTGCAGTGGCATCAGCGTCGCCCTCTGCTCACACTCTTATTTTTTTTTCTGTCTTAGCAGGGTCTGTGCGTTGACTTGGCAACGCTGCAGATATTTGTGACTGTGCTGAGAGATTAAGTGGCCAATCAACCTAACCATGCACTGCAATCATTCTACCTTATAACGTGGGCAGACTCCAGATGCCAAATCAGTTTGCCCTGCGTTTATACTTCTGAAACCAGATGAATCGTGACGAAAACGTGAAGCACGCAGACAAAGCATTGGGAGGAGAAGGTACGCTGAGTTTTGCAAATTTCCTGTGCGTCCTTTTAGCTGGGAATGAAGTTAGAAGAGCACTGGGAGCACTAGATTGATGGATATTTTTGGGGTGACTTAATAAGTCTTGCTTCGTACCTGGATCTCATATTACAGCTTCAATGTTATATTGACTTTCACAGAGCATGCAGGTAAATCCCTGCAGGGAGTGTGTGTGCATGTGTGTGAGTGTGTCATTATTTAGAGATGTGAAGAGGCATAGGGATGTAGGCAACAAGGCCTGCAGCCTGGATGACGGTTCAATTTTTCATTTAAGAGATGGTGGAGAAGGGTAGCCTGCAAGTTATTGTTCATATTTGCCTGGGGCACCACACTGCTACGGTTGGCTCTTCCTACGGAATATTCCATCTGTGCCAGAAATGCCTTCCACCCACCGGAGTCTCCCTGTCCTTCTATTCCATTCAAAAGGTGACCCTTATCTCACTCACTCTTTCTGCCAATCTTTGTTGATCGCTTGCTTTCTTTACAGCTTGTTTCAATACAACCTTTGATTCTAAATGTCTCCCAAATTCTCATACATGTCATGTGGGTCAGATGTTAATCGGAGGTTTGGGAAATTTTTTTTAAATGTTTAAATTTAAATTCTTAAATGTAAAAATCATGTTTCATATGGTTCATTAAAGTTCCCCAACATCAACATAAAACATTAGCATATTGCACACCCACTTGAAATAAAAATGCATATTCATTCTTTGCTACTACAGTAGGTACTGCTCTCTGGAGTGGTACTGCAAAATAGCTGTGTCCCTGGTAACAGCTGTAAACAAAGCAGCACTACTTTATTATGAAATGGAAATGAAATGGACTAATCGGCCTTATCACTGCAGATTAGCATAATGCAAAGAAGTGGTTTGAGGAAATGAATCGCTGAGGCAATAGTTTGAGTCGTTAAGCAAATAAGGTAAAAAAAATACATGCATATTATAAGACAACAAAAACATTTTGTGACCTTGCATGCAAGTCAGCTGTTGTTGAGGATTCCCAAAACCAAAATATGAACCTTTCATTACCCATAAAAGGGGAACTTTAATGTCTCTGCTTATCCGTTTGATATATTTTATAAATGATATTGTAGGGATATCCATCCATCCATTCATTATTTTATTGCAATTCTAATTACATTTTAACGACTGTAATGCAGTAATTTAAATAATTATCAGATTGTCAGATTTACTCTTAAATTTAATAGCATTTATAAATTATTAATCTAAAGCAACACATTTTTTTTTTCAAATTAAACCTTAATACCAAAATATTCTGCAAATTAAGTGATTAAAATGTGAATACAATTTTCATAAGACTGGATTTTAGGCAGAAATGGTGTCTCGTTATAGAAAAGCTGCTATTACTAGTAGAAATTAATGTTGTTAAAGGAAGTTGCTTCAGAAAGAAAGAGAAAAACCTCAGGTCTTGAGAGCAGTGTGACAGCGGCAGAGCTGGCAGCGGTTGCTATCAGCAGGGCCCTGCGGCACAGGAAGACACCCTACAGGCACTGGTTTGAGCGCCATCCAACCCTCAGATCTCCAGACTACTGAGAAATCGTCATACAAGCTCAAACACACATGCACAAATGCCTGTTCCACTGGCCAGATTATGCTGGATGATTTTGTGATGAAAACGGAGGAACATTTCTAATTACATGTGCATGTTTCTGTCATCATTTCTAAAAGACTCAACAATCAACGCCGTCAACGTCTGACTTTCAAGAATTTCCACAAGGAAGTGCATTTCTGGAACTAAACTAGTGAAGCAAATCCTCTTATAAATCCTTTTAAAGAGCGTGGCGAGCAGGAGAAAGGAGAAGTTTCTCTCCGGCAAACATGTGCAGGTTGTTTGGCTGCTGTAGTGGGAGAGGAAAGACAACATTCTCCCTGTTGGCTCTGTGCAGGAAGGGGCTGAATACTAATACAGTGCAAGAAACACACACACAAGAGAGCTGATGCTGACATACTCGGAAATACATGCACATACTTGAGGAGAGAAAAAGTCACAAACACCACACAATAAACTGATTAGCCACATGCATTCGTAAGTGATTCTTAAAAACTTAGGCAACTCCATTAGTCATGGTAAAATCCCTATATTGCCAGTGACTGACTTATTGCTGTTGCTGCCATTTTCTAAAAGCAATATGGCAAATGTCTGTTAATTAATTAATTTATAGGAATTAACTTATAGGAATTATTTCCAATAAGTAATACAATTAGCCAAACTATAGACTGTATATGTATGGCAAGCAAAAAATAAACTTTGTAATTAACTACAATATCCAATAAATTCAGTTAAAATTTACATTTGATTGACATTACTTTATGGTGTTTAAATTTTGACTCCATATGGACACACAAGGGATCAAAATACATTTTAATTCTCTAAGAAAAAAAATAAACAAAAAGATCATTTCCCTAGTCTGATTGCTATTTACATATTTGACTAAATAACAGAAGAATGGGTCTGAGGATTGTTTGTCGATTTGCTCTGTGCTTTTTTCAATCTCCTTTGGGCAACAGATTGAATTAATGTTTATAGACACTGCCATGTCATACATGAGGAAACTAGAGATTGTGCAAAATAACAATACTTTTGCAATTTAGCTCTATAAACACATGGAAAGTATAAAAAAACAGAAAAAAAAAAAACTCATTTGCTGGCGCATCGGCTTTCTCTCTGGAGTCAGAGGTTCCCAAATGATAATTTGCCTCATTTGCATCCTTTTTCCGTCTGAATAGATCTGTGAATAGATTCTGTTTACCTCTGGCCCTTTTGCTTTCCTAAGTACACACACATGTGTGTGTTTACACTAGATATGCCGTCCTGTCCTGCCCAAAATAAATGTTAAATCCTGTGTGCTAACATAAAACGCTTGCACCTTTTGCTCTGCGATATAGCCTAACCTCTCCCCCATAATCCATCTGTCCTGCCCCATGCCTCCCCAAACATTATCTCCTCCCTCTTAATTAAGTCTTGGCTGGCTGTTCTGTATCCCAGCATTCCTGCTGCTTTGGTTATTAAGGCCCGCCGTATGGAACGAGTGGCCTGCCAGCAGCTGGACTGGCACACTCACCTGGGGCAAATGAGGGCAATTGATCCTACTGGGCCGGTGTCCCGCTCTCGCCTCAGGTGCCAGCCTGATGTTGAAGAGTGCCTTCAGGGCACACAGAGCCGCCTGCCTTTTTGCCTGCTTCTTACTGCGACCTGAGCCCTCGAATATCCTGCCGTCCACTCGAACGGCCATGACGAAGCTGCGGTGTGCCCGTTTGCCCTGGACACGCTCCGACAGGCAGGCGTATCTCAGGCCAGGCCGCAGGTCGTTGAGCAGGACGACTGGACTGGGCTGGGTGGTGGGAACCGGAGGTGGGGGGTGGCAGGGATCTCCTTGCCTGGCCTGCACCAGCATCAAGTCTAACGTATGGCGCAAACGGAGAGCACTAGATAGCAACTCGCTCTCGGCAGAGCGGCAGCCGTCCGGCTCAAAGCCTTTAAACAGCGTGTCCGGGAAGTCGGCCTGGTCCGAAGTGAAGTCAGCCACGGGGTTGCTCAAGCCGCCCATGGCCAAGTGAGCTTGCGAGGCATTGGGAAACTGGATGAAGGACTTCAGGGCCATCTCGGCTGCCTTCATCTTAGCCTTTTTCTTTGTTGGGCCGGTTCCCTCGAATGTGAGTCCGTTGACTTCCACAGCGATGGAAAAAAGAGGGGCGTGCACTGGTCCTGTTTGAGAGACCATCCGGTACTGTAGACCCGGTCTCAGCTCGTTCAACTGGACCAGAGCATTCTTTGGTGCATCGGACCACGCCAGTTTCTTGCAGTACAAACGCACTTTGCGAAAGTGTCCATTATTGTCCTCCTCCAAAGGACGCTTTCGCTTGAGGCCAGATGTCCCGTCCCTGGGCGCATCAGACAGGAAGAGTGTTTGGCAGTCTGATTGAACAATAGCGCAATCTTCCAAATTTCCTGTGTTGCGGTTCTCCTTGACCTCAGCACTGCTGGTGCCTAGGTTGGAAGCAGAAATGACATGTTAAAACTATCAAGGTCTGCTCATAAACCCACATTACCTGCTAAAAGTCATATACAAGTTGATATTAAAAGCTGCCATTATCATGCCCAAAGCAACAGTTCCATATCAGAAAAGCCTCTTCTACTTAACTGTTGCAAAAACCCGAAGACAAATCCTCTAAAATGGGGCATTATCTGGCAAATCGCTCCATAATCTCCAGCAAAATTGGTCTGTCCTTAAAGTGGGTACAGATCGTCTCCCCCATATACAATGCAAAGGAGACGCTTTTTTGTAATGCAGGAGAGCAGACAGTTATGAGATTTCAGTGTGTGAAAGCCTGATCACACATTAAAGCCTCTATTTCACACCCCAACTGTGTTGTGATGGAACCAAATGAAATTCATCTGTGAAAATAAACTTCAACACATGGTTGCAAGCCTAAATTGTGAGAAAGGACCGAAAAGTTGTTTTTGCAGTGCAGCCTGTCTCCAACTCTTCTAGCATACTGTATATTATACATGTTCAGCGTTATAATTTAACGAAAGAGTTTGTGTTATTGATTATGCATACTGACTCAATGTGTCCTCGTCTTCTGTGGAATTGGCTGCTGGGCTCATGTACTTGTAGGGGGCGATCAGTGCAGATAACATGTTCATTTTCTCTGAAAGGTAAAAAGGAAAATAAATTATGTAAATACATCACATGCATACTACACAATTTTTACATACATGCTTATTTCTTACAAAGTAATAAATAAAAAGATGTAGTCTTGATTCTTCAGCCTGAAATATATTCTGTACTAATCAAATGAAAACACCAAGTATGTACAATGGGATTGCACAGTTGCAATGCCTCAGTGTTTGCATACTTATATAGATTATGCTTTTGGTCTTAGCAGCGGAGTTTCTGGTTGAGTTGACGATAAACCAAATTGTGTTCACAGCCTCGTATCCTTCTATATCCATGTGTGTTTGTTGTAAACACTGCAGGTTCCTATTAGGACTCAACCCAGACTGTGGGGAATTGACAAAGCTGCCTGGACTCATAATTACATCCCACCTTTCTCAGCGTCCCTTAATGATCAATAATTTTAATGGGCAAACGAAAAAGAAACAGATGTTTTGTGTGTGTATAGAAGAGGGACAATGAGTGAACAAAGAAGTGAAATGGGTGTGCACTCGCATAGGCCACATTAAATATTGACTACTTCAGACAGGATAATAACGTCTGCAAATTCTGATTAAACTGTTTTTTGTCATTTTTGAACTAGTATGAGAAAGGGTTAGTCCACCAAAGAATGAAAATTAGCTCATAAAGCATCCTAGGTGTATGTGACTTTCTTCTTTCAGTTGAATTCATTCAGAGTTACATAAAAATTGTCCTGGTAAATGGGTGTTTTCTATATACGGTTCTGTACAGAGGTATTTTGGGGCCCCCACAGCTATCTAGGCACCAGAATCATTTGGGTGGGTCATTCTGACTGAGGGTAGTAAACAGAGATCTTGCTATACTTTTTGTTTTTGTTTTTGATTTTTGTTTTTGTAGAAAACAGGAGTGGCTTATTAATGTATAGAGGCATCCGGGGGGCCCCACACCTTATCTATTACAAGATATTTGGGAATTTGTCATTTTGACAAGGCAGTGCACATAAATCCTGTCTGGGCTTCAAAGGCCCCCAGAGGGCAAATCTAGGCATCTGATTATCACCTGAATAGGGAATGAGCTCTTTCGACTCTTTTCGACAGTCTGCAGAGGTCGCTGGGGGCCCCAACCATACCCAGACTGCAGAACTCAGTGTGTCACATATGTATTCCAATAAATCTACTTTGTTATCATTTTGTGGCTGGGGTTTCAATCACGCACTTAAGAGGATCTGTTTGCAAGGGTCAGGAATGGTTTGCTGTCTACTCCACATCATAGCAGACCATCAAAAACAAGTCCCCATACTTACTGCAAGTAGAATGAAGTGAAGCCACTTAAATGATAGAGAGTGCAATGGCAACAAGGCGGAATACAGTAAGATAAAAAGGTCAATACGGTAACATCCACCAAGCATAGTCACATGAGAGTGGAAGGCACGTGTCGGACACTACTGCCCCCAGTGACTGCCAATAACACAATCTAAAAAGTCTCACCTATCAGCCAGCCATATGAAATCCCTCTTGCTTGACTGAAACGTGACCAAGCCCTGGCAGCAGGGAATTTTGACAACTCGTAATGTGTTGAGTGTGATAAGGAGCAGGAATCCAATTATTTTGCTTTCCCAAGCAGTGGTCAAGAGATTCTCTCTCCCTCCCATCAGAAGTGTGGAGGATTTATAGGTCACATATAGCACAACCAAAGTGCTGAATGTCAGCACATAGCAGGGAAGATACGGTAACTGCATTGTAGGCTTCCTGTGTGTCACTTCCTGAATGATGGCTGAGGAGAACAGGGCATGAATAAGTGATGGGAGGTGCTATCACTGTCATCAACCAATCACAAAAGTGCTGAGACAGACTCTCATACTCAGAGCGATGATGTGGAGGTCTCTCGAAGTTCAGCGGTATCTAACAAGCTCAGAGCTTTGCCATCACTACAGAGCCATTGAAGGTTACGCGGCTGATGTGACACCAAGAATCAAAGGAGGCCTACAGGAAATTAAATGTGAAGTCTGTGTATCTCACAAATGAGAACGAGAGTACAGTGTACAGCATTTGGACAAAATACACAGCTGCTTTAAATGGCATGGGTCAATGGCATGGTTCTAATTCTAATTTCAGCTACATTTAAAAGGAAATATACAGTATACATACACTTTTTAAAGGGTTCTGATAGCAAAAAAATAAATCACACATTAGAAAGATCAACAACAGAAACAAAAGACAGGCAACACACATCACCTCAGACGCAATCGCTGGAATCATGCTCAGTCAGTTGTCATTGCTGGATGTTTTGTCATGTCACCCTCAAGCACTTTGACTCGTCTGTCTGTGAAACCAAACAATATGAGCAACTATCTGGAGCTCTTAAAACCAATCCATTACTGCTGCCATGTCGAGGAAGGACGAATCATTATTCTCTCTGAACTACGGCTGTCATGAGACCAAGATTTTAGGAGACGAAGTATATCCATTCTTTCTACCAATTTCAAGACCAAAGTATGTTATTCAACCCACTCGTAGTTAAATATTAATATATACAATACCGGTCAAAAGTTTGGATTTTCTTTTCTTGATGTTTAACTGTAATGTTGTGTAATATTTATTCTTCATAAATCATATTAACATTTATGAATATCATTTAAATATTATGATCAATGTTAAAACAGTTTTGATGCTTTTTTTTTTTTTTTTAATGAAGTAATTTTTTTATACTAAGAGTGAAAAAAAACAAACAAATCAATTAAATCCATTCTGCAAGGACACATTTCAAATAAAAGCTTTTCTTTTGGATTTTATCATCAAAAAATGATGGTTTCCACACACAAATGTTAACCAGCTAAAACTGTTTTCACCATTTATATGAAGTACGCATTGTTAATAAATAAGCACTAACAACAGAACAACAGAATTTGTTTAGCTTTTTAGTATTTCTTGACTGATATAGTAACATACGTGGAAATTCTTTAGCATTGTCTTGGTACCAAAAGCACTTTTGACATCGCTCCTCTGAGCCAAAGAAAACAGTAAATGTCAGGTCAGAACCAGAGGCCTGGCAGACTGCCATGTTGTCAGAAGACAGAAGAAGAGAGAAACGGTGTAAATTCAGAAGACGAGAGGGGCTTTGGCGCACCCTCCTCAGCTATCAGAGGCGAGCAGAGGTAATGAGCCAATCACATCTTCCCATGGCCCTCATAACCGTCAGGTCAGATGAGACACTAGAGACTCTATTCAAAAAGGCAGTGGGGAAATCATTGACTCTCTCTCCTTCTTTTTATCTCTCTCCTCTTTCTTTCAATCACTCTTTCTGTCTGGGAGACCACCGATTAAACACTGGTGAAGTGGCAAATGAGGGAGGCCGCATTGTCTTGCCATCACGCTAGGAATCGGATTTCTGTCAGACCGCTCAGCTGGAGCTTGGCAGAGACACCTTTTGTGTGTGCTAACCATCTATGTGTGTGTGTTTGGACTGACTTAACAAAAGTTTGAAGTCAAATTTGTCCAAAAAAATGTTAGCTAAATCTGACAAATCTTCCTTCGGAGACAACCAGTGACATCCACATTAAAACTAAAAATTGTTAAAAAGAGTTTTCAAACAACAGTTCTCAACCTTTTTGACTCAAAAGCCCCTTTTTTGATCAAAACATTTTTTTCAGACTAGACTTTCTGGTATTTCTGCTGCATTAACATTTTTTAACCTTTTTGGAGTTTTTAGGGTTATATTAAATACATTAACCATTATTAATTTTGTGATTTTTGTTAAAAACTTATAATTTTTTTAAATTAAATTCTTAAAATTCTTAAATTATTTCAATTTACATCTTGATTTTGTGTGTATTTAATTTAATATAGTAATGATGATTTTTAGTATTTTATATTCACAGTTAATTAAACTGTTATACTGTATATGGAATATTTGAACATTAACCTATCAATAAAATATTAAATTACTTCATCAATGAAATAATAATAATAATAATAATAATTATTATTATATTTATATATATATTAGGTACACACACACATACAGTATACTAATGTAAAACCTAATGGTAAAAAAAGCAAATATTCCTCTCTATAGGACGCTTTTCCAGCTCAGGATACTCCGTAGTTGAAGGCTTTATTCATTGGTGTTTTGACGTCATGTTGTGTGGCTCCAGAGTGAGAAGTCATTCACGACTCAGCTGTTTGGCCCCAAAAATGAATGCAGAACTTCTATTCTTCCTAGCATACCAGCACAGGCCAACACTAAAGCATGAGCCGTGGGTTCCAGGATCAGGCTGAGTGAGCAGACAGAGTGATATTTAGCACCTGATTAGTGCCAACAGAAGACATAGTGCACCGGCCATCTGCTTTACATGTGTTACTCTTTTCCATGCCAGGGACAGAGGTTTAGCATGCTAGCTGCTGCTAACGCCACTGTCCGCGGGCACCAATCCTAATCGCCCGCCCACAACAGCTGTGGGCACAGACAAGCCATCCAACACAAGATTAAATTAATGTTATGAGATCAGCTTTTGTGCTTATTGGCATTGTGTGTCACAATAGAAGGGGAGGGAACCAGTGGGGGTGAGGATTAGTGATTGGTCAGGGTGGGCAAGAGATCAGGGGTCATCAAAGTGGTTAAGAGGCAGATTTACTATGCAACTGTTCAAATGTTTGGGGTCAGTAAGACAATTAAAAACTAAATACCTTAAGTTAGCACGGATGGATTAAATTTATTAAAAATAAAATAAAATAAATAAATAATGCAGGTTTGGTGAGCATTAATAACAGGAATGGCAATTTAATGTAATTAGAAGAACAGACCCCAAAAAAGACAATTTAATTGTAAATGGCCAGAAAGTAGAGAGGTTTTTATTAGTGTCTAAGGGTACATTTACAAGACAACAATGTACTAAAAACTGAAAGGTTTTGAAGTTTCTTAACAGACTAAATGCGGCACTGTATTATGACTAAAATCCCTGTATTATGCATGCCAGGCCAATAGTTGGCGATGCCACTTTGTAAAGAAACGCTACACACATGCCATGCACATCACGTCACAGTTCTCACAAATTTTCATAATTTCTATGTAGGCAAGAACAAAGTTTTCAAAGACTTGATTTCAAAAACACAAACCCATTTTTAAATGTTTGCGTTTTCAGGTCCTCAGTGTGAATTAATGGCCAAAATGCATACAAATGCCTCCTAAATAATGCCTCCTATGTTTTTAGTCCAAAAGAAAACACTAAAACACTAAGTTGACTAAAAACACTAAGCTTTTTGTTTTTGCTAAGAACCTTTAACGGTGGTTTTGGTTATTTTGACTTTCAGACAAGACAAAGCGATCACTGTTAAACATCCTTGCTAAGATCTATTCCATGATAAGAGATCCCACACTGCATGTTTTGATGTACCTCCTAAAACACTCGTTTTTAATTTCCAGAATGTCAGTTAGCTCATAATCTCACAGCAAACACTCACGTCCGTGTCAGTATCACGTGCAGTATAACACTCTACCAAGAATAAAACCTTTTTTGCTAGATTTATTGTAAAAGCCTTTTGGTGTAACAGAAACACTGCAAAAGACTGTTTGGATTAGAGTTTGAACGAGAATTAAAGTTTGATGAAGCCATTAAAAACAGCTCCTATGAAGTGCAACTGAGCTATACCAATGACGCATCCAGGTGATGTCAGCGTTGAGAAGTATAAATCAAAGCCTGTTTTATGATACAATTCTGGATGGCCAAAGGAAACTCTTTCTCTACCACCCTGGATGATCGTGACGGCATGGCCAGTCAGGGCAAGATGAGACTGATCGTGTCTCCATGCCGCAGGCAGCTTCATCAGAAAGTGTCTAGGATTCATTCAGGGAGTGCTAGGGAGAATGAAATTGGTATCCTTCAATAACTTCTATCGCTAGACATAGACACATTCGCACACATGAAATGCCCTCAGGCCAACTGTGACTGAAAGGTTCAGCGGAAATCAAAGTTACCCAAGAGCTACAACTTCTATGCCGAAAATCGTACAAGTATGAATACATATAATTCTGACTAAATTTGGGGAGTTCATTGTCCCTTTAATAATTTCATGTCAACAAGCAACACAGGCTTAAAAAACGGTCTGGAACAGAGTATGTGAGTGAAACAGAAATTAACAGAAATTTCCCTTCCAAAGAGTGTTTGTTAAGCCCAAAGCATTAGTTATTAAACATATGCAAGGTTATGCTAACAATGAGCATGTAGCTTTTCCCCAAATATTTTTTGTCCACAAGTGTCCCACTGGTCTGGGCCACTGTTTCATGGTCAAAAAATAAAGAAATAAAAGAAATAAAAATACATAAATAAAGTTCGGACGAGTTCACCAAAATGACTCACTTCTGTTCACAACTCACTCCAAAGAGAGGTGAATTCTCACTTTAGCTTCTGCTACGCCTGGTTCCTATGTCATATGTCCAACACAGTCTCACGATCAATTCAACCGTATTCGTACGAGGTGCCAAATTCGTGCTGATTTTTACGACCTCACGATCCGATCTGATTCCGATTTTGGAAGTCACAATCCAAAACGATTCTTGATCTACTTTTTTTACCCCAATTAATTCTTCTGCTGTGCAAATACATCTTTACGACTTTGAGATCTGTGTAAATCTCGGTTTCACAATTCAATAACATGACTGTCAGTGACAAAATCTGTCAGCGCGCAGGTTTGTGCATATAAATTTATGTTTTGCAAAAAACATGGTTTCGAGAGGATCGTGAGCGCAGTAATTACCCACGGCTGGCCAACGATTCCCTAATCAAGCACGCCCAATCAAATCACTTTCCCTTACTATAAAACAGCCCAGCTTCTATGTTCCCACATCTCGCTTTGATCGCATCCATCCTCCTTTTCCCACATGTTTCACGTTCAAGGCGGCAGAGGGTGAACGAGCGGAGCGCCGAACCCTCACCCTCACCCTCGCTAGGGTTCTATTCCCATTTGCGCTATGTTTTATTACCAGAAAACATGAACTCTTGAAATATAAATGCATTCCAAACGTTATTTAAAAATAAAAAAAACATATATAAGAATGAAAAAAATGCGACGGATTGTGCAAATTCTGTGCAATAAACCCGCACCTCGAGCGCGCGCATGTGCCATATATGCGGGAAAAAGAATTGATTATGAAATATTCCGGATCGATTCAGACCCGTTGAAGACAGAATCGCGATGCATCGATTTTTTTCTCCCACCCCTATTGTGTACAGCGTTCCAGTGGGAACTGATTCTTTTTTTTACCGCTACAAAAGCACCTAGTGGCAAAGAATGAATTTGCATTTTCATTCGGAGCAACGTAAAAATATGTTAATTTTGACGTCAACATCTTTGGATTTGTTTTAAAAATGACGATTCTTTTTTTTTGAGAGACAATAACTTTATGCACGGTGCACTTTCAGATTCAAAACTTTGCAGGATGTGTTCAGTCACTTCGAGATGTGCTTCACACTGAGTGAAGTCATTTTTTAAAAATCCATAATAGGGGCACTTTAAGCAGTTTTTTTTGGATAACAGAAAAAATAGAAAGTGGACTTCAATTCACCTCGCGGACACAGTAACAACAAATGTAGTACTGGACTCCATGTAATAACCACCTCAGCTAACAGCAGCCTTGTGTGAGTCAGCTGTGCACCCGCGGAGGCGTCGAGCAGATGAACAGTTACACCGTCTGACAATGTTTGTTTTTAATCTGAGTCGAGTTCTCACACTCAATCCCTTCACCTCAGAGACTCTGCTCCATACATCACGCCGAATTATCAGATCTCCGTCTTTTATACTGTCTGCTCGACACGCTTAGCCTCAGATCAACTGTGTCTCTTCGTTGTTTACTATTTCTCTCGGTGTCATTCACAGGCCCCCACCAGCCATGCAACAATGATGCGTTCTCACTCGCAAACCCTCGCCTTTTCTTTTCCTGTCTAACACATCTCTTTCTGCAACAGCATTCTCCCGGCAGCCTCCCCACCATCTCTCATCGAACACTTCCTAGTTAGGCTTGTCAACCATCCCATATAAGACAGGATCATCACATACTTAAAGGAAACATATATGCATTCAGTATTAAATCCAGTTTACAGTTTGCACCTTATTATTATTATTATTACACCTTCCCTTTAATTTTTTTGTTTTGTTTTAAAAATGGTTAGTTGTCTCCTCGCTTGGTATAAATGGTATAAAGACAGGAAATGTCCCTTTTTTTCCAAGAGCAGTTTATTTCCCTCTGCTGAAGTTGGCAGCACTATTCCCAGTGTCTCTGTCAGTCAGTGTTTTTCATTTATGAGTCCCTCTGCCCCCGTTCTCTTCACATGCATTCTGCTCTTGTTTTCTATTTATGTTGCAATAACCATCTGCATCTATTTCAGTTACCGTCTGCAAACTTCCCTCTGTATTTCTACTTACAATGCCACAGATCTCTTCAAATATGGAGGTTTTGTAATGTCACACGGTGTAAAAATTATTAGTCAAATTTCTAAATTAAACTAAATATATTTTACAAGTAAACATTATTTCAGTTTTTTATTTTCAAAAATGCACGTAATTAAATGTGTTACTTGCCGTTTCTTCAACATTAACAATTCTTGAGTGAAAATTGCTTCTACATCTCTCTCTCTCTCTCTTAATCTATAATAGATTTTAATATTTCCCTTTGATATAAACTTTAAATCTTAAAATAATAAAAAAATAGTAGAGCCAAAAAAGGAGAGTAAAATCTCCAACATATACATAAACACACACACACACACACACACACACACACATACACACATATATACTATGTAAGCATGTGTGTAGCAAAATTCAATTCGCAATGCAATATTCAAAATGGCAATGCATTTCTTATTTAAATCTACATTTTCCATTACCCCATATGTGCATAGTTTGGTGCACAAGAAAAATGAAAATGAAATAATATTATTTACATTTACCATTTACAACAGTAAACTTAATACGTAAATTGCATACTAATTTTACTGCTGTAAAACTTGCAAAATTAAAATGAAAATGTATAACCCAAATTGATTTGATATGTGTAACATGTCCAAGCAGAAATATTAGCAAAAATTACGTTTAGATCGTTCGAAACATAATGGCTGGAGATATGAAGTGGAGCGTGAAGAGAGAAACAGTGGTGTTTTTGAAGATATGTACGCGAATGTAGGTGACAGAACTAGATTAATATTGGAGCATTTTGCAGAATTATTTAGATTAAATAATAATGAGAAGAAATATTTATTTGCAAC
>JAUMHI010000070.1:2179937-2270314 GCA_032359435.1 Enteromius unitaeniatus
AGAAAAACCGGACGAATCCCTTGAAATATATCATCTGATCGATGTCTTGAGGTGTGGCAACCATAGTATAAGCGGAAACATTGACTCTGGACCGTTGAATTATTAGAAAAATAATACACACCCGAGGTGTAACGGCCACGATTTTTCTAATAATTCAACGGCCCGTCGTCAATTATTCCTTATGTAAAATAACTCTTTTTTTATAATGCCCAATATTAATATGCTTGTTAATAGTTTTACCACTGTTTTGGGGCACAAAAAAGGGATATTTTTTTACGTGTACAAATTATTTAAAACACCACTATTTCTCTCTTCACGCTCCACTTCATATCCCCAGCCGTTATGTTTCGAACGATCTAATCGTAACAATCGTGCATTTTCAAAGCTGCACTGAATTTTGCTACAAATATCCCACGCGTCATGATGAAAATGCAATCGTAAGTGTACTAACTGTTAGTCTAAATGCATTTCAGACAAATAACATTTAAATGATCATTTTGCTACTGTTTTTGCTTGGACATGTTACACATATCAGATCAATTTGGGTTTAACATTTTCATTTTAATTTTGCAACTTATACAGCTTATACATAAAATTAGTATGCAAGTTACATATTAAGATTACTGTCGTAAATGGCAAATATATATATACACACACATATATACATACATATACATACACACACGTTTCTATCTCAAAAACCAAACAAAGAGTACAATAACCTTAATACAAACTAATAACTAATTCAATAACTAATTAAATTCAATTTAATTTTAGGAAAAAAAAAAATAATATACATATATATATATATATATATATATACATATATTTTTTTTAATTTATTTTATTTTTTTTCCCCTACAAGTACACATGGACTAAGGTGTCCAAAGCTGACGAAACTCTCTCATACATCCATGTCTGTCATTATCGCATGATCAGTAATTCCGCCGTGTCTGGTCTCCTTTGCTGGAGCTGGAATGAGTGGGCCACTGGGCCCATACTGGTCCAGATGGGGTGCGGTTCTTTTCTTTTTTTTTTCTGTCGGCTGTTCCGTACCACGGCACCCACACATCTGTTATGCAGCGCAAAGCATCTTCTCACTAATTTGTTTGTCAGTACATATTGAAGGCACGATCTGTCATTCTGCCATGCTTTGGTTGCGCCGTGATGTCTGTAGACATGACTAGTCATAAGTTTCAGACGCCAGTCACCAGGGACCTGCTCAGTGACGGCCCTCTGAGCGGAGAAAATAAAAGGGGGAAAAACAGAAAACGAAAAGTACTTTATAAAAGGAGCCTCCTGCAAATCATTCCCAGAGTGCAATAGCCCAGTTTAGCTAGACAACAAGAGAGAGAGCTTCTGCGATATTAGAGACAATTTAAAAATAAGCCGGTTCATGCTCTGATCAGATTAATTTCATAATGGCTACTTTTAATATACTCAGAGAAGAAGCCTGACCTCTTTAAATCCCATTTTCAACCAATAAAAGACACAATGTATAATGAACGCAAAATGCAATACTGCTGCGTATCGGATGACAAAACATTGACTGTGAGTGTGTTTGTATATGTGTGTGTGTGTGTGTGTGAGTGTGTTTAGGGCACAGATAAAGTCTTTAAACAGTCGCTCGCTCATCCCTTTACTTCCTCTCTCCAGCCCGGCTCCTGTTTTCCATTGCTTTTCCAAATCCCAGAGCAAAATTGCGATAAATGCAAACTGACAGTTCATAATATCCCATTTCCAATCGCATGCAGTGCGCTAAGTGCATTTCTGAGTCAATTAAAAGAAGTGTTTGATGTTGATACATTGAGACTTTCAAATTACGGGGCGGCCCATATATGCGGGTGGCTTCCCGCGCAAGACAACGATAAAGACCAGAGAGACACTGGAGACTCATGATGTCTTGAATCAAAAACAAGCTGTTTTAAAACAAAACACTTTATTATATATATATATATATATATATATAAATAACATGGGGATATATATTATGGGGATAACATACAGCTAGCTGGTTATCGCAGAATAAAGCTTATCGGCAGCCCAGCGCGATTAAACTAATCTTTCTGTGTTTTCACCTTTCTCTGTAAGCTGTAAAGAAAAAAATTACGAGAGGTTTTATTTATTACTATTATTTGTATTTTTTTTACCACGCACCAGGCCCAGCATCAGCCAAGGACAGCCCTGTATACTGCTAAATATGTAGTTCAACTTTTCATGACGTACAAAGAAGAAAAAAAATCATGACATATTAAAAGAGGTTTGGAAAATGACCTTTTCAATGCGCTTGTACAAGTAATTGAAGAAAACCTACATGTGGAAAAGAAAAGACCAGGTAAATGAGAAGTTACTGCAGATCGGAAATTGCTATGGCATTCCCTGAAATAAATCTGCTTCCTTTTTACAAAAACCCCCCAATCCAGTCATCAAAGGCCAGAATCATTAATAAGAAGACACAGGAAATATACTAAAGACTTAGTGATGACTGGAATGTGTTAGTCTTAAGCCCTATTCGGACGGAACTAATTTTCTAAACTACTTTTGAGTTTCGATCACTATCACATGATGTCTGTGATCTTCATGTACCATTTCAGACGGGACTAACATCTCCACGTTTATTACAGAGGTGGGCGTGTCTGTTTTGTTCATCTGGGCGTCACACAGATCACGCGGTCTGTATGCGTGCATTGCTACAGTCATTCAGATTGATTACAATTAGTATCATCTCAAATACCATGGTGAAGCTAAAGCAAAACTATGTTAATGTGTGGTTACTTTTTTTTACATTTTAACTATTATGTTTTTATTTGTAGTAAACCCATGTTTAATTTTGATAATTAAAACATATGTAACCGAGTGCAGAAATGAACGCGAGTAATCTTACCTGATACTGATATTACAATACTCAGTCTTAACAGTTTACATGACCAACATCGCATTCGGACGGGAATAGTTTTCTCAGAGGACCACTGAGTTTGCTGAAAAACAGTAGGTAATTTGCTCTGGAATTATCACAGAGGTTGTGAGAGAAACACACAGACATGGTACAAATCACCAAGTACGTCTGTGAAACAAACATTTCTGTAACGACCCCCTTTAAAACTAGTCCCGTCCGAATAGGGCTTTATTCTTTATTTCTGCATATTCCAAAGTGTTATCAGTGATGTCAAATCTGAGTTTGAAAGCCCTTGCAGTAACAAAGCAAATCGCTGTAACAATACTAAATGTATCAGCGTGCACTTGCTTCAATTTGTGGCATTATACAAGGATAAATAAATGGCATCTGTTTGTGCAGTGAGGCTGAAGGATGTAATAATAGTAAATGCTGAAAGCGCAGTGGTTGTATTCACTGATCACCTGAATGCTTCTGTTAATGGGGCATCAGCTGTGGGAAATATAGTCTAGTCTGCATCCCACCTGTGAATCTGTCTGGGACATGCTCTATGCAAGTGTGTGAACACAATCCAGTCTAGCTTTGTAATCTTGAATATTTGCAATCATTACTTCATCTCAGTGTTCAAGACATGCTCTACAGTCTACTACACTAAGTTTTCCCCTTCATAACTATTTGGAGCAACAAGAGAACGTGCAGTTCTGCACAGAAAGTTGTTTGATATTCCCTTTTGAATCATTTTTGAATCTTTTGCTTCAGATTCATTCACTGACACGTTCAATGACACTTTCTGCAGATTATATACCTTGTTACACTAGCAAGTTGTGACAAATGATTTTATTTCTGTACGTTAGCTGTGAGTAATTGAAGTATTCACTCAACACATTCTTTTTTTTCAGTTTATGGCAAAAGTATAGATGCAAGATATAGGTATATTATTATTATTCTGCTGACAGATAATATTTGAGATTTAATTGCACATGCACTTTTAGACTTCTGAAATTTTAGCTTTAAAAACACTAACAATTCAATTGTGTAAAATGTAATCCTCAAAAAAAAAAAACCTCAAAACAAGAACAGGTTTTTTTTTCTTGCCATTTATTAGTCATAAATAAATCATGGCTTATCATATTGATCATTTGAGAATCATACACAAAATTAGCTTTTAAAAAACAAGAAAGATCTTTTAAATAAAGACAAAAGTAAATTAAAAAACCTACCTGGTCTCATGGTATAAATGTACCTGGGTGCACTTTTTAGCAACAAAATACGTACCAACAAGTACATACATTATCACTGCAGTTTAAAAAGGAAATGAACACTAGAGGCAGTAAAACTCGGACACTTTTTATTCCTTTTTACACAAATGTACAGTTTCGATTAATAAAGCATCATTTTTGCACAATTACTTGGCAAATATCATGCTAAGACTTAATTAATATGCTCTGAGATTTGAAAACGAATGCTTTTAAAATGTTAGCATCACACATATCCAGCTTCATACTGTATCTACGGGTTTTTATAGACTGTAGGTTAGTTCGGCAGCTCATGGAGTACAGAGGCGTACTTGAAAGCCGAGGAGCTCTGGTTTGAATCTTGTAACTGCGGTTCAACAAAACAGTTAAAAGCTGAAATGGCACGGTTGCATCAACAAATGTCTTTTTATATGAGTTTTGCACTTGTTAACACTGTCGGGTAGGTTTAAGGTTGGGTTTCGCAGTGAAACGTGCATGTAAGGCATGTAAAAATGATGTTGCACAAAAAGTGCACATAAGTATGCAATTTTATGAGACCAGGTTGAAACACATCGACGAACAAAACACTACTGAGATCCCAGTTGCTTACTTTAATACAGAGCCAAATCTAATCAAACACACTCCGGTACCACTCAAGCAAAAACCAAGACAAAAAAAAACCCAAGACAAATTTAGCCAGAGTCTTCTGAATAATATAACTGGGGCAGTTCTATAATGTAGAGATGGTAAAAGGCTTTTGCTGTTCTTTTTTTGCGACCAATTCTTCAGGAGTACTGATGCAAAACATACCAGTTTCTCTAAAAATACTTATTTCTGTCTCACGACTCACACTGTCACTTTTTTTTTTTCTGGGTGGCTATCAAGTCGACATCTGATGAAATAAAAATCACCTAATGCTTCATAATGTACTACTCTGTGGTCTTATTCACATTATGTATCTAAAAGTAGCCTCGCTGAGTCACCACGTGTGTTGTAGTGGAATTTAAAACAAGCTAAAATGCTGCCGGATGGTCCTTCAATGACAATATTGGCAAATTATCCTACTGACGTGTTACATCAAAGCCCTTATGATGTCTAAATGTGTTTTCAGAAGTCATCAGTCATAGAGTAGAGCAGCGCCATTAACAGAGCCTGAAGAACTGGAAAGGGTCTCATTTGCTACAGTTCTTTCACTTTGATTGTGGAACACCTGACTTGTGTTTGCTCTCATCTCCTTCTTCCTTTGAAAGCGAGAGAAACCGCTATTTTCAGAACCCTACAAATCATTCGGCTACATTAAAAAGAGCAAAGCCTCCGAAACCACGTGAAGAGCTCTCTGTTCCAGCATCACGCCTGGAGGCGCGGATCAGAAACCGACTCTTGAGGGCACACTTAGTTCGGTTTGTCGCAACAAGCTGGTATTTTAGGCTCAGGGTCATAAAAAAAGTTGTCGCTGTTGTTGCATTCTGGCAGAGCTGGAAAAAAGGAGCGCATGCGACTGCTCCTGGTGCTTCTGGACAAGTTGCCGTAATTGCTTTCAAAGCAGATGAATCTTAAGGCCACTCACAATCAACAAATTATAGAGAAATTGGCGCCTGATGAAATAAACCGGGTTCTTTGAATGGTTTCAGTTTCTAATGCTTTTTGGTGCCATTTGATGTTTTGCATTTTGTTAGCTTGAGGATACCAAAACAGACAAGATTTTCATTGGTGTCTTTTTACGTCTTCGAGTCCAAATCATCTAATATTAATTCATTGCGCCCCGTATAGTTCCACAACAGGATCTGCATAAATGCGGCCAGAATTAAATCAACATGAAATTGACCCTTCTTAATACACGTTTCCAATCTTCCAATCCGATTCATCAATGCACATTCATTTAAAGAAAATAAACAGCCCCTTTTACAATCCAACCAATAGCCAAATGGATAAAACCCAGTCCTGCCTTATTTTTATTCTTTTCATTGAATATCCATTTCACCAAGGATGAGTGATATATGGGCAGCCAATATTATTAACTAGGTTAAAAAACCTATTTACAGTCTTAATACATATCTTTTTACCTTTTTTAACAAACTGCTGTAACGTCTTTCCTTTTAAGATCATGTCACAAAACCCTTGTACCACCCACTTTTTATAATCCAATTAAACCCAGATAGATCAAATAAAGCCTACTGTAGCTACACATTAGTAGCTTTTACTTGAAAAAGAAAGTCATGTTATCAAAAGTAAAATGGGATGTTTAAAAAAATAAATAAAAAAAATGGAATCACGCACAGTGGAGCTGACCTCATCTCATGATGCACATACAAGATATCAATGGGATTCTGAGTGTAAACTGACCATGTCTTTCAATAGTCAAGATATTCATATCCAATTAAAACCTGCACAAAAGGCACATGTCCCATGGGAAGTGTTACTCCTAGGCAAATTCAGTTTTCTAAGGCAGAGGACATTTTCTCTCCTGTTTCTCCCTATTTGACCTCTATAAAAGTAGTCAGTGGTCTCTTTAACCCTGGAGCATTCTAGTTTATGACAGTCTGTAACCCTCTACCTCCACACGAGAAAATGATCAGTAAAGAGTGTTTATGTTGCTTCTGTAAGCATACTACCAATAACTACATTGTTAAAAACCACCCAAAAGACTAGTATTCAGTGAATAAATATAAGAGAAGGTCAAACAAAAAGTATTTTTACAAGGTAAAATTTTTAACTAAACAGGCTTTACTTCCTAACTAACTACTAGTCAAATAATATTGGTTTATGCTCTGTATTTTTTGATTTAGCAATATGTGCTAATGGCAAAATGTAAAAGTAATGTGCCTGTGGAGCATTGATATTGTTTTCTATGTAGAACATTTCAGATCTGGTTATATTTCAGTTAGGATTCTAATAGCAGACAGTAGACTTTAAAGTGTTTCTATTATGGGTTTTGGGAGTCCCAAACAACAGGTTCACATGCATGGAAGGTCTGAAAAACATTTGATCAAATGAAATATTTTTTTTTTGCATTTATCTTTACCTTATTTGTTCAACGACTCACAAACAACACATAATATTTCATTATATTTCCCCAAACCCCTCCAGTGATTTCATTTAAAGCAGTGTTTGTGAGCTTTTAACACCATAAAAGCAACACCTAGCAACAAAGAATGAATTTACATTTTCATTCAGACTAACGAAGAAAACAGAAACGGAGAAATAAAAATGAATCTGATGGTTTCAAAATGATGATGTTGTAAATCTGTAAGCTCTATATTAAGACTTCATATTCTGAAATAAAAAAAAAATTAAAAGATGATAACTGAAAACATTTGCTTTTATTAAAAAATATATAATACATTTAATTGTAGCCTTGCGCAGAGGAACATTTAAATGAGCAACAAAGAGACTCGCTAACAGTGTTTTTCTGTGATGGCAAAAGTTAAATTTCCAAAGGGGATGTTTTGTTAGGAGAAATTGAATTACATGAATTTCCATGTTTGCTGAGATAATCCCATTCCACTGATTGTCACACCTGGGTAAAATATGCAAATGAGCAGTCTCCGCATAAAACATTGGCAAATGAGTAATAATCATCATTCTCTAACATTGGGTCCATAATCATTGACAAGTGTTTCACATGCAGTCACTCAATTTCACAGTGATGCTGGTGCACACCAATTTGCTTTCATTGTGTTTTCTTGGAGCCGGAATTTTAGGAAGTGTATTAACATTGTGCTAACAGTGACTTTGTGTTTCTCATACGCTTATTTAAAAGCGATTCATTAAAACTAGATTTTTATATTTACTGAAGGAAAAAAAATACAAAATTAATGGTCCATGTCAAAATAGCCCACCCCCAAGTCTCTGTTATAATCAGGTTGTCAGATATGGCTTGGGCACGTTGAAGGTTTAAACCAGCCTTTCTGTTTCTGGTTTAAGCAGGTCTTGTCTGGTTTGAGCTCGTCTTAGCTTGTTTAGATTGTAGAGGTGTAATGGCGAAACAAAAAATGTCCCTCTAAACTCCCTAAAATAATCCAAAAAACCAGTCTGATCCATTTGGGCTGTTGTTTGCTCTTGTTATCATATCTTTTTTTTTTATCATATCATATTTTATCTCGTATCTGCTAGAACAAATGTAGAGGTTTTTAAGTACACATGGTTTTAAATACAAGTGATATATGAAGCACAAACAAGTTACCAGACAAGACCTATTTTTTCAACATTGTGTATGTAAAAACCAAGATGGTATTCATCTGGCAGATGATAAAATGTGCAAAAAAATCCTATAAATCAGCTAGAGAAAAAAACAAAACAACTTTAACAGCTTAAACCAGCCCACGTGGATTAGACTGTTCTATTGGGTGGTTTTAGAGGGGGTTTATCTACAATCTGAACTAGCTGAACACAGCTTGACACTGGTTGAAGACTAGGTTAAACCAGCCAGGACCAGAAAACAGCTGTGGCTGGTTTAAACAATAAATATTTTTATGGTCTTATTATGGACTTGGGAGCCTTTCAACTCTCAGTGAGCTGGTCTAGACTCCAGCACTTCTTGCTAATGCATGCTGCAGTAGTTGTAGGTTAAGTGTTACTGACCAGAAAAGGTTCGATTTGTCTTGATTTAATTAGTAAAACTCATTAAACTAAACAATACATTCCATGCAGACAGGGATTTGTTTTACTAGTTTATTTTTTGACACTGCGGAAGCAGTTTCAAATCTCCTTTGATACCACA
This sequence comes from Enteromius unitaeniatus, assembly GCA_032359435.1. Taxonomy (NCBI): domain Eukaryota; kingdom Metazoa; phylum Chordata; class Actinopteri; order Cypriniformes; family Cyprinidae; genus Enteromius; species Enteromius unitaeniatus. The sequence continues at coordinate 2,188,786 of JAUMHI010000070.1, forward strand.
AAAAAGATAAACATCCAGGGTTCTTTTTCCCCCAGCAAAGCTTTTAGTGTAAAGCAAGAGGCCAGGGCTCCTGATAAACACGGAGAGGCCGTGTCTTAAGAAGGTCCCTATTCCCTGACTCATTTCCCATCATTAATCTAAGTGAGAGGCTGAGGAGGGACTACCCTGTGTGGCCTCAGGTATGGCATTTTAACAGATGACTATGTGCCAGCAAAAGGGCCATTCCTAGTTTTTTGGTTGCTGGACCCAATGATTCCAATTTTGGTGGCAATGAAAGCAGCGATTTATCATCCACCGTATTACTTAGTATGGCGGGTGGAGGGGACCATTCATCTCCCTCACTGCCAGGCCTGGGCCAAAAAGATGCAAGCCCAGCAAACAACTACACCAACCTCCGCTGCACCCACACGCCCCGACTGACTTCCACCGCCTCTCAAACCCCACAACAATGTGTTACCCCAGGCTCCAGTGCCCTCTATATGTTCGAAACATTGTCAGTGCTACAAAAAAAAAATAATTAATGAATTAATTAGAAAACAACTTGTGTGCTTCAGCAGGGAAGACTAAGTGTAGGAGAAAAATATTAAACATGCAGAATGAGTTATGATGCATACATACGCAATTTATGCAAAGGTGCAAAGTTAAGAAAAGTTTGAAGTCTAAAACTCACATGGGCCAGGAATAAATTTTAATGGCTAGACAAGCACTTCCACAGGCCAAATGCGTAGTCTACACCATAAAATGGTAGTCTATAAATCAATAAATGCAGACACTGAAGGATCAAAAAGCAGCATCCCTATGAATAATTATGTTTTTAGTACACAGTATGTAGGTTTAATGAACGTTCAAGTTTACGAAAAAAAACAAAAACGTTTAATAGTTTTAACTCAGCAAGGCTTTTGCGTTTCTTATGAAGAAATGTTTGTCACCAAGGTAGAAATATTGTACCCGTTTCTCAATTTTAAGATGTCTACAACACTACTCTAGTCTTCAGTCGCTGAATTATTAATCAAGAAAAAAATAATTGTATATTATATTACAATTATTATTCATGTTGAAAACAGTTATGTATTTTAATATTATTATGAAAACTGTAATATTTCAGGATTCGATTCCACTTTATATTAGTTGGCCTTAACTATTATGTACTTACATTTACAGCAAATTAACGATTTGATACAATGCACTTATTGTGTACATACATGTTTTTACATTGTACTTGATTACGTTTGTAATTAATTTCTGTTATGAGATTCATTTGATGAATAGAAACATTTGTTCTGAACAACAGCAACATCACACTGTGGGGAAAAAAATTAAAAATAAATCTGTAAAATTTATGGTAAAAAAAACAACAGCTGTGGTTGCAGGAATTCGACCATAAAGAAATACGTTAACAACATTTTAGGTTTTACGGTTTAAGCAAAATGTACAAAAAAATTCAAAAAGTATTCAGAAAGTGCATAACTATTTGTAAACATGCATCAACATATAATTTAAAATATAAATATTCTCAACATTTTCAATCAAATCAGGTACGTTTTCACAAAAGGCTCAGTCAACCTTATTACTCTTAAGTATAAAACTGCAGAATCAGTTGATCAAAAAGGGCTAACTGTTCTCAAATTGCTCTAAACTTGATTCTGCCCACATACAGAAATTTTTACACGGCTCAATTAAAGGTGATAAAAAGGACAATAATATACCCACCCTCGGTGCACATAATGGGCTATGCCTAGTCTCAGAGGCAGATAGCCGTGCATGCCTGGTAGGCATATGACACGTGCTTATAATTGTGTAAATGAGTATGTATGTGTGCTCAGTTGCGGTGCTTCCAGCTCTGCAATGACATGGACACACAAAACAATTTCACGCCCCCCAGGGGAGCGATGCGATGGAGGTGCTGGGGACTGAGGCATGGCCCCTGAGCACACCACTTCCTCCGCTTCAATTAGCGTTCAGCTCTTGCCTGCTGGCCGCCGAAACACAAGCAACTGCCAAGCATGAAAAACACCCAACAACACGCTTGGACTACAGCAATCTGTCCCTGCCTGTGACACATGAGACTCTAATTTTACCCTTCCCAAACTCAATATAGTTTTTCTGACTGCATGACACGGCACAGCCCACTTCCCTCACTCCAGATAATTCAGGATCCACTTTTAGTTTCATGGTTTAAATGGAGTCGGATTGTTATTGCCAAGTCATGATCGCCTAAACAGGATAACCTAGCACACAGTCCAAGACAAAAACGATGATTTCCTTCCTATATAAATGCACAGAACAAATGTTTCACACAAAATTTTTACACTTGTAACAACAACATATAAACCACCATCTCATGGTCCCTGCAGTAGTTACACATTACATGAATGAATAACTCAATTTCTCTTTTATAGTAGTAGTAGTGCTGGGTTGATGCATTTACTACTGAAACAAGAAGCAGGGGCGGGACATATTTTACCAGTCATTTATTAAGGGAGGGGCACTCTCATTCTAGAGACCATTTGTGACCCTGGACAACAAAACCAGTAGAAAGTGTTAATTTTCCAAAATTGAAATTTATACATGATCTGAAAGCTGAATAAATAAGCGTACCATTGATGTATGATTTGATATTTGACAACTATATGAAAATCTGGAATCTGAGGGTACAGAAAAATCTAAATGCTGAGAAAATCACCTTTAAAGTTGTCCAAATAAAGATCTTAGCAATGCATATTACTAATCAAAAATTAATTTTAATATATTTTCCGTAAGAAATTGACAAAATACTTTCATGGAACATGATCTTTACTCACTATTCTAAGGAGTTTTGGCAAAAAAGAAAAATCAATAATTTTGACCCATACTATGTATTTTTAGCTATTGCTACAAATATACCCCAGCGACTTAAGACTGGTTTTGTAGTCCAGGGTCATATTTTATTAGACACCCTAACTCTAACTGATGGAATGTGACAACGGTGATTTTTACATTGTGGAGGATGTGACAGCCTGTACTGACAGTAAGTTTGTTGCATGAAATAATTGTTCATTTAAAATAAAAATTTTGTGTGAAAAATATTGTGTGTAATGCTTCAGTTTAGAGCACATTCATAAATTGAATTAAAAAATAAACAGTACAAATACAGTTGCAAAAACACATTCTTTATCATTTTGTGTAGAAGTAGAGTTAAAAACCTTTGCTGTGTTTTTATTTTTTTTTTTGTAAATCCATCACCAACCTTGAACCAATTAAAGGGATTTGAATGCACCTTCCTTCTAAATATGAGTAAAAGTGTAGTAACCATTATTTTCAGCTTATTGATTACCTTTGTAGAACCACAGCTTTACTAAAATACTATGGTTAGTGTAGTAAAACCATGGTTAATTTGTGGATATCATGGCAATATAGTTTTATTTGCAGCAAAACAATAAAAAAAAAATCATTTTTGTAAGGCCTGACACCCCAAGTTATAACTTCCCGACATGTACATATGAAATTACTGGGAAAACTTGAGCATACCATTAGATTATAAATTAGACACTGTTAATATACTAACATAAGCCTCAAAGTTAACGCATGAGTAAACAACAGAAATGTACATTTCACAGAAGCAACTTGTAGATGTATACTAGCATTAGCCTTAATGCTAACACTAATAAACAACACCATTTTAGATTTCAAGTACGTAGGTGAACTTTATGGAAGCCCGTTTCCACTACTGTATAAAAAAAAAAAAAAAGGTTGTTGCGACTTTTTATCCCACAATTCTGACTTTTTTTTTCTCAGAATTGCAATATATAAAATCAGAATTGCCAGAAATGCACGATTTTTCAGCGTTGCTGAGATGTACTTGCCAAAGACAAGACGTGTAGAATATAGCCTGTAACCATGAAAAAGATCATAGAAGATTATTTTCGGCGCGTTTTTTTACGGACTCTTGAAAGAACGTTATGCAGGAGGTATTTGTTGCGAAGACACAATAAAACAAATGAGGCTGAAGTGGCAGATTTTATAGATCAGCTGTTGGCATTATTACAGACAGAGAAACTGTCCATGAGTTGATGCGACTGATGAATGGACGAGGACTTGATCTGCGTGCTCGCGGTCGTCTACGGTGACGCATGTATAACAGTCGCGGGCCAAACTATGTGCTGCAAATTGACGGATTTGATAAGTTAAAACCTTACGAAATATATATATATACAAATGGATGTATTGATGGGTTCTCCAGAAAAACATTTATGATAATAATTGGGTCATTGTTCGTTTTGTAATCGTCAAGCTAGATAATTTTTTTCTGGAGAACCCATCAATGCATCCATTTATATATATTTATGTTGTGTGACTTAATAAAATTAAGATTTCTCTGTTAGTGAAACCGTGCCAGAAATAATCTTTTCCAAGGTTACAGTCTAAAGAATATGCATCCTACAGTCTGTGGACACGTCTTGTCCGTGGCAAGTACATCTCAGCAACGCTGAAAAATCTCACAATTCTGAGAAAAAAAGTCAGAATTGTTAGATAAAAAGTCGCAATTCAATTTTTTTATTTTTTATACAGTGGCAGAAACGGGCTACCATAGAACTCAGGTTGTGAATGTAGGTTTTTTCACAAGTCCTTTACTGTTGCTCATCAATAGAGCTAGACAAGAACAATTCTCTATTCTCTGCAGCCTTCGAAGGATGCAGCCTCTGAATCGGGCCGCAGCCATTAAGTCCAACTCGTGTCATGACTTGCCTACAAGGAGAAATCTCATTAGTGCAAAATCTATCTTTAAATAACTGTATTAAACATCAAATAAGTTCCTGCTGGCTGTAGTTGTGTTTCATCACACAGCATTTTTGTTTTCAGCGTAAACAAACAAATCACTTTTGCTGTAAACGAATAATGTCGCACCTGGTTAGGAAACCTCGTAACTCGTTTCACGTGCACTTAAAATGCCTGAATTCCATATCATGGCTATCATCAAGAACGGTCACGCAACAATAATGGTTCCATCATAAACTAGCATACTTGGAGTAGCAGAAAAGTAATTAGGCAAACTGAAGATGCTTTTGGAGAGACAGGAATCATATCAGTGTTTCCCAGTGTGCCTGGTGATGCCTGCAGCTCTTCCACGCCATGTGCGCTCGCTGATATGAACGACAGAGCTTTTGTTGTGTCTTACTTACCAACACCACACCGCTCCTCATTAACCTTTGCACAGATAAGCCTGTTTCAACGGCATGTTTCAACGGCTCCAGTGAAGCGCTTCCTCATCCGACAAAAATATCCCAAAATAGCATATTTTTATCCTGTTTTAAGACACCGTATCATTATTACAAGCTCAAATGAACGATCTGTATTTCAGTTGCGACTGCAGCTCAGAGATCTCAGCCTAGCTGCCACCTGATCCACCTTTAATTACCCAACATGCATTCTGGGGCCAGTGTTCATTCTAGCACGGCTAACAAGGTTAAAAGGTGCAGCTTGAGTCTAATGAGATTCACGATAATTCGCTGAGTAATTGTTAACAACATGTTACAGCTTTTTCTCTTACTCCCGGTCGCCGGATCTCGAAGCATACGCTTGTTAGAGGAGACGTTCAGGTAGAAAGAAGCTCATTTCTGGGTGCCGAGCACTTCTTGCGCAGCCGTGTAAGAGGAGGAGGGTGACGGAGGTGTGAATATACAGAGACGCTGAACAAACATGCCTTTTATCGGAAGCAACATGCAGGAGCGCAGACAGGGGAGTGAATATTAACTGACAGTGTGTAAAGATAATTGGCACCAAGTGATTATTCATCCACTCAGGTCAGCATTTTAATGGTAGGATCAGATGGAACGCAAGCGGTGTGAAGAACAAACACTGGTAGCAGAGGAAAAGGGCACAGCGTACGTGTGGGATTCAGCAAACTGAAACAACACTTGAGTTTTCCCTGAAGCTTACACTGGAAACAATTCTTTAGGAAACTATGGGTTGATTTGCAACCTTGAGACTCTGGCGTTCCACCGCTGACTTGTCACCTTGGTAATTTAACGCCAATCTCCAGTAACGAGCAGCATATATAGTACGTCTAGTGTTGGTAGACAACCACAGGCATTTTACAGGTGAATTTCCACATGCCGGACTGCTAGTTGTCAGCCTAGAGGAAATCTTGGTTAACAATACACACAGAAAAGTAAAAAAACAAGTTTAAATAGAAGCTCTGGTCCAAAACATAGAGAGCTGATTCGCTATTGCTGTCTACAAGGACAGCAGCCTACTAAGGCAGCATCCTGACTGAATACTAAAAAAAACAACTTTGTTACTCAACTGAAGTATATGATTAACAAAAACGGATGATTCTAAAAAAGTTTGATGTTATGGCACGTTGTGAGCAAATACTTTAACAAGCAGAAAACCACATATGAGTGAAAGAATTTATTTTTGTATCCGTTTTTTGACTTTCAACCTATCTTATGTACTTGTATGTTGTAACGCTTCTCTTTTACATTGACATATGGTTTCAGTAAGTGATAAAGTTACTTGGAAATGTCTGTTGTAAGCCGAGTTATAAATCAGGTAGCTAGCTATATACGCATAGTGTTGTATTGCAGGGATGGGGTATATTTAAAGGCCAAAACCCAGAAATGAAGAAGCATTTTAGAACTCCTAGAAGTCAACAGCATTTTGGTTAAATACCTGAACGGTGGTTAATAAAAGCTATTATTTTCATAGACCACTTATCTTGATAAAAGGGATTGCTAACTAACAAGCGTCTAAATGAGACTATAGAAGTTAGCAGGACATTAAACATCACAACAGATCAAAAACTCACAAGTCCACATTTATCACCTTATTAAGATCCCACTCTTGCAACTATTTTACCTCAATTTTAGAGAAAATGTATTTAAATAAAAACTAACAAAGTTCAGTGGTGGAGAAACTGAAGTCATGTGATTGGGGTGTAGTTCTTTTATAGCATACATTTAGCTTTGCATGTTGTACTTTGGCAGTAGACTTCAAAATGCATAAAACCTGTGTTCATTAAAAAAAAAAATAAAAAAAATGTAATAATCAGAATCTACTCACACTTTCCAAATTTATCAATTTCTGTTGTTACCAACATATGACAACGATTCTAAGCTTCCTGCAGCCATAGCTCCCAAAAACATTTGCGAACAGCATTGCGAATTTTCTACGCAATGTCTACAGCTCTTGACCTGAGGTTAAAAGCATAGTTTCTTATAAGATCATCACATGGACATAGATCATGCTCCTTGGCAAAAGCAGCGAGCTAACATGCAGTAAAATCTATATCAGTACGTCTACAAATTTCATCCTACATGGTTTAACTTGCCAAGAGAATGAAAGCAGCTTTTGAAGAGTGCAGATCAGTACATCAGAATGTAACCTGTGACCAAATCAAACACCTGGACCTGAATCAAGAATGTGACAATGTTGTTAATGACAGACTTGTATTGCCTAACCAACATGGTTTGATTGATGCAAAAGTTACTAAAGTTTTGGGACCTGTTTGTGATTATTATTTCTTATAACAAGGTTTTTTTTTTGTATCTAGAAGCATGTGTGATCACAAAGTAATCTCTGGGCTTCGAGGGCAACATAATTTGTTTGGAACAGCAAGGAAAACTCCTACAATGCCTTTAAATGATGTCTTGGTAGGCAGCTAACAAAGTTTTGAAATAGTGCCAGGGTCAACAAGCAACATATCCATATCCATAGTACTAAAACTAACATGGATTCTTAAATAATGTGGATTCTTCATGTAAAAAAACTGAGTAACAGAAAGGATTCAATATAAAGTTCAAGCATTTATTGCAGATAAATCTCTAATTTATGAAGCAAATAGACTAAAATATAAATAATGCTATTGAAATAAGCAAGTCTATTCCATCGTCCACCCCATTCTTCATTCTGTCTGGCTTCTCCCCTCTCCAGCTGTATAGAGCAGAAAAAAAAAACAAGTCTGAGGAAGTGCATCATCTGTTCAGCTTTTAGGAGATGGAGGAGGAGGGCGAAACATCTGTGCTGTCACCAAATAGGTAATCAAAAATCAAGCAAATAATGCCAATATTAAAATCGAAACAAGTCCCCTTCTGCTAAACTCATTTCAGCTGAAGGGAATATTTAACAAAGCCCAAAGTAAATATCCATCCATAATGATTATTCCAGTTATTATTCCATTACAAACACCATAACGCACCTGATTTACTAAGATTCCAAATTAAGGCTACTAATTTGCTTCTTAGAATCTTAGAAATTGCATGTGCATTTCGAGATTGTATTTACAACTGGACACAAACAATTGTGCATGTGCATGTTAAACATGTTTACTAACTGCTCACAATTTCACTGATGACTTTATGATTTCTCATACATTTGCATAGACTCCCTTCCATATTTGAATGCATTTGCAAAATAAATAAATAAATATGGGGAAACAAAAGGCATGCCATTTTGTGTTTTTGTATGATAAAATAATTTAGCAGAACAGCTTGCATATTTCATACACGCAAACCTATTGTAAATCGGAAACGAAATGTGATTTGTCCTCAAGGAAAAAGGTTTAAACCATCAAAAAGATCCCAACACAACATTTTCTCTGTCACTATTTAAAAGTGATTTAGACGTGCAAGTCATTTCATAGCAGGTCTTATAAAAATTCTAAAATTGTAAAGGCCAAAAAAGGCCATCACAAGAAGAATAAGGTCCAAATGAAAGCCTTTATGCCACAATAATGAGGTACAAAGAAGTCGCCAGAGCTAAAGGACTCTGCGGTAATGTTCTCCTTCTTTCCGAAAGGCCACTAAAACTGCTTTTACAATATTCAGCCACTTTTACATAATTCATGTATGCAATGGTCACACAGATAATTACATTAGCAATAAGCAAGGGAAGTCTCCTTTTAACGCGTACCCTTTGACTCAGGGGCTAGAACAAAAGTGTGAATAGACACGGCTTTCACCATTACCTTCTCCTCTCGTCAGGAACATTAATGCAATTTCAAATGGCCATTCATTCCGCAATCTGAAAACCTTTTTATCATAATCCAATTACTAGGTCTCATTTATCAGCCGGCATTTTATCACCCAAAACAATACAATGAGAGGTCAGTACCATTACTTCCGCCATTCACGTGCTCTGTGTCTTAGAAAGAGCTTTGGATAATCATGTGGCTGTAAGCAAACTGCCGAAATATGAGAAATTTGGGGTTTTATTAAGGATTACTGACTAACTGTATTAGTTAATATACAAACAATTATTTTTAAAATGATGAAAAAAATAGTCTATATTAACCCATTTTGACACTATTTTGCGAAATAGGACCGCTTTCTAGTTGGCTTTTGAAAAACAAACGGCAATTTGGCCATCAAATGACTTGCATTTAGCTATTTAGCAGATGCTTGAATCCAAAGTGACTTATACATGAGGATGATGGAACCTAAGACTTGCTGCTGAATTGTTATCTGACAAATAAGATAAGATTAAATAAATTTCCTTAAAATTTACAAACACTTAAGCCATCCATGATGCAGATGAGTCGCTTGCTCACCAATGGATCCCAGCAGTGGATGGGTGCCGTCAGAATGAGAGACCAACGGTTCATAAAAACATACAATACTCCACAAATTATTAATATGACTCCAGTCCATCGATGCATTTTAACTGTAAAATGGAGCTTCTGGCCAACCATAATGCCCAATGGATGCTTTCTCCATTGGAAAAGTCCCTCTCCTGTACTCTTCTCATATTTTTATTGGTTTATTTTTTTTTTAAAGAACTGTTTAGACTGTTTTCAGTTACAACTGAAACAGTTTCCACAGTTTTACAAACTGTGCTTAGTCTCGTCTGCATCAGAAGAGACATCTGCACAGATTATTTTTCTTATTCAATTATTTTCATTTCACAGAAGCAATATTACGAGTAAAAAAATATGAAAATAATAAAATTGTTTCTTATACAGACACTTCACTTCACAGGGTAATAATAGATGGGCTTGAGTGGTGTGGATCACTGTGATGTCTTTATCGACTGTTTGGGCTCTCATTCTGACGGCACCCATTCACTGCAGAGGATGATGAAATGCTACATCTCTCTAAATTTTGGAGTAAACTATTCATTTAATCTCTATACAGAGGTCCTCAATCTCTTAATATAACTTTAATAATATTAAAAGCCAGGACCAGAATTGAGAACTATCGCTCTATACACATTAACCTCTGCTTAGGACGCTGAGACCTGATGTTGGCAAAGACCTGGCATTACTAGTTTTTAACTTCACATGGCTGTGGAAAGTGTACTGTGTATGTGTGTGTTCATGCTTGGTTTTTTATGCCTGCCCTTTTGCCATTGATTTAAACATGTGGCTAAACATTTCAAGATAAGAGTTGTATTTACCTCTCTGGTGGGGACAGATAACATCCCAGCTCATTACTCCAGCCATGTTGGCTTAAACCCTATCAAGCAGACCTTTACACAGTAAGCTTTATGGAAGCATTGTTCAGGCTGTTGCAAAAAGAATAATGTATCGCTGATTCTAAAGTGGTCATTTAAAAGTGGAGTTTTGTGCTTTCCAAAATGCAGCAAAAAATTTAAAATTCACAATAAAAAAAAAACAAAAAAAAAAAAAACATGCAAACTTGAGCAATACTGGCGAAATGTACACGTTACACATCAGTTTAGTACCAAATCCTAGTGATTCGCTTGTGTGAGTGGGGATTGTTCCAATAAGATATAATTAATTATACTTCATAATTTATAAATAATGCTGTGTTGATTAATATTTTAAATTGCCTTTAAAATTAACTTTTTTAAATTTCAATTGCTGCCTTTATTTATTTATTATTTTTTATAAATCAAGTTGGCCGTAAAAGCCATTAAACATAAACTACGTTAAACCAACTTGGAGGGGAAAAAAATTTAAATTTAGTTAAATATCATATGACCGATCAAAGTCGAAGTGATGTAAAAACAATTTCCATGACTTTCTGGTATAATTTATTATAGTGCAGCTATAAATGTTTCAATAGCTTTATTTTACTTTGTTATATTTCAGTTTTAGTTTGAATAATTTTAGTACTTCAACGTAAACATTTTATTTCAGTTAGCTGCCAAGAGTATCATTCGAATAGAAAAATAAATAAACAATTTTTTTTCTTTATTTTAATTAAATGCAAATTATAATTTGTAATAGTTTTAGTAAAAATAAATAAATAAAAACAAGGGAAAAAAAGAACACATAATGCAACATTTTAAACAGCAGCATGCTACACTATTGCACATGAAATTTAGCAAGTTTATTCAATTATCATCCTGAATATGACAATATTACTTAGAATTAATTATAACTTTTAATTTTGAATGCACTTTTATGTAAAAATATAATTACATAATGAGTGAAGAAAGTAGTTAAACTGTGCATAGTATGCAGAAATAGTAACAATACAGTAGTATGGCAGTATACCATTTTAAACATTGTATATAATTATGGCACATGCCAGAAAATACTGCTTGTGAAAAAAAAATAATCCAAGTTGCTAAATGTAGTCCTACAATACATGTTGTGCACAATACTAATAGAATAAATATTTAAACTTAAAATTAAAATGAACTGTATTTTAGTATCAAGTTATTAGCTTAGCAAAGCACGTTAACACCAAACTCTGCTGGAATGAGCTGTGAGCAAGTTTATTTGATTGATGCATGTTAAGAGAGTAGCTGTCAGTGTGAAACACTCCAAATCAGTCACTTGTGAGGTTCAGTATTGGTTAGATGTTGATTTAAAAAGACACTGATGCAGCTCACAAGGGTTTGGAACAGAAATGCAATTACAACATGACTTTTTGTCTGCGTTTTACATGAGGATAAACAAATAGACGCTTGAAATCCAGGAAATAAAAACATTGAATCACTCACAGCTCAGAAATTGATTCACGAGAACAAATAACAGGATGACATAATTGAAGACAAAGCGTTTCCACTGAGGTAATGGTTTATTTTTTGTAATTAATACACAGTTTATTGAGAGTGGTGTTCTCACAAACACCTTGAAATCCCCACCTCTCCTCTCAGGGGCTGGCTGAAGAAATTCACAGCCTAGTTCCCTTGACAATATTATCTCAGACGAGCAGACAATTTGCCTCTTTGTTTAAGACACGAATACCACTGAAACTTCATTATGGAAAATCCTATAAATAAAAGGCAGTCGGTGTGGAGCTATTGAGATCCGCTGTACTGAGGCTAACATTCTCGCATATAATGTTTTTTTTTTTTTATATATATTTTTTTTCTTCTTGTCTCGACTGAGGAGTAGATCAAGTGAAGGTTGCGTCGACCTCTTGCATGGCCTACATTCTAATGGGGGAGCTAATTGCATAATTTGTTTTAGAATTAACGGCTAATAGCAGCTGCTCTCCGCTCTGCAGCCAAACTCCCCCTCCCTCGCTCCCCGTTTAACTGGAATTTACGGAGGCTTTGGACAATGACTCATCAATACTGTGGGAAAATAACGCCAACTAAAGTCAACAGGAACTCTGCTTGCCACACACTCAGAGTTATTAATGTCTGTTTAAAATCAATTGAGTTTAAGAAATGAACAATCATTTCATGTCGGAATTACTGAAATTGGGTGTTTCTTTAAATATATGTTTTTTTTTTTTTGTTTGTCCCAAACAGCTCGTTTAATTAATAATAACCCAAATTCCAAGAAATCTTAGGACATTTTACAGTACCGTACATTTCAGCATTCATAGTGCCTTCCAAAACATGCAAGCTGGGCATACCATATGCACCATAATGGCCGAGAGTGGTTTCTGGAGGTATTCCTGGGCCCATTTAGCAATGTCAATGACAAAAATTTTGATGATGTTAAGTACTAATGGGGTGAGATTTGCAAAGCCTTTTCAATTTGATATTTAGAGACGCTGTTTTTTAAAGATATTTCACAATCTTTTTATGCACTCTATCACAGATTGAAGAACCTCTGCCCATATTTACATCTGAGAGACTCTGCCTCTCTAAGACATTTTACAAATCTGATATAAATTAACTTAATTATTTGCTATAAAAATAATTTGCTTTTTCAGCCCTTTTTTGCAGACCTGTAGCAGGCATCAAATTTGAAATGAGCTCATTTACACTGTAAAAAATGACTTTTAAAATGATTTTTAAAAATGCTAGGGAAAAAACTTGAAAAACCTATGTTTCTTCTTAGTTTTTTATCAGTTAATGAAATTACAGTATTTAACTGTAAATTAACTGTAACTTAAAAACGTAAAACCTAAAATGTTATTACCGCACTTTTTACGATCGAATTCCGGCAACCACAGCTGCCATTTTTTTACATTAAATTTTACAGAATTGTTTTTACAGTGTAGTCTATAAAACTGTAAATAAAATATTGGCTCATATGATTTGAAATTTTGAAATGAAAATGTCCCAACATTCCCAAAATTCAGGTTGTAGACCACAACTTTCTTTTTTTCCCCACAATAAAACAGTCTTTTTAAACATTTTAACATAGGTTACTAAAACATTTAACGTTCATTGTTTTAGTCATTTTTGTTTTATGTAGCATATACTTTAGGTATTGTTGTTTTACTCAAGTGCCAGACTTTCAATCTTAAAATATGAAAACACATCATGATGAAGACATGTAACTAAAATATGAGATGTGAAGAGCTCAAGAAAAGTCAAAATAAATAATGGTTGTGAACAGAACATTTATATTGCCAGTCAGTAATTAAATTGTCATTCCATAAATGTATGTAAAAGTGTGAAAATATGAAATGATGCCACTTGGTATGCTTTACTCAATGCTTTGAAAGAGAATAAAGTGTTCACTTAAGGTAGTGATATTTTTCTGTCATAAACAAAACCATACTTATAATGGCAAAATAGGTATGACATTTAAACCTAAATAAATCTTAGCATTAATACCATGTTAAATTATATGATGGTTGGATTGACAATCTCGCTCAAACCAGGCAATAACTTGGGCTCCACGCAATGTAATAACCAAAGAGAATTGCCAAACGAAACCAAACAAACAAAGCTCAGCTAAAACACAGAGAGGCAGAGACTGGGCGCGAGATTCAATCAATACCGTGTGATCCAGCTGTCAGTCAAACCCTTTTATACTTTCAGACCAGGGCCAGAGTTTTTATGCCTTCAAAAACTCACCCAGTGTTAAAGACACTCTTTTAGATTGTGTGTGTTTAATTAAAGCGATTATTAGGAGACTTTTCCCTTTTTTTTTTTTTTAAACAGCTTCAGCAATGATAAATGCAAAATAACCAACTTTTTCATTATCTGGGGAAACAAACAACAAAACAGTAGCATTAAGTAGCTATTTGTGGAACCAAGACTACAAGCTACTAACTGTAGCAATAAATGAAATATTTTTTTACAATCACTTGACTTCATCCTCAGTAGCCAATGATCTGTGTCTTTGCATCTCCAACACAATGATATGATCTATTACAGCTCACTCACAATGCCTCAGGCATCCATTTTAATTATGGTAATGCTAAAGTGCAACCTTCATAGTACATTACCACAGTGGTATAGAAATAATAGGAAAAAGGTTCATAATAGTCTTTTTATTATTTGGTAAATAATGGCCCCTTGCTCAAACTTTCCATCATGGTCGGTGTTTGGAATTTGATTGTAACCTCAGGTCCTGTTCTCTATTATGCCTCATTGGAACCTAATATTGCTTTGCATTGTGTTTTAAATTGAAATATGACAGCAGCACTGAAAGGACACATTTTTAAGGAGCGGTTTCATTAGCTTCTATTCTACATTTTTACATTTAGCTTTTCAATTATGTGAAGAGGCCTATTGTCGTCTATCGTGCAGTGTTCGTTGTGAGGAAATTCATTGTGCCAACCACCTTCGTTAGGTTACAGAAGATTGGAAAATGACAGATAAATTTAGAAAATGAAGAAGTTGATAAATTTGTAGCAGTTACTAAAATAGATCAACCAAAAATAAAAATTCAAAAAAGCCATGCTGTTATTTGCATGAAGAACACAAACGTTCCATAAAAATCTTTAATATGATGCGATGATGCAAGTCTTTTTTTTATGATATGGCAATTTCATGAATCTGTATGATTTGATTTGTACAAAAGAAAAAAAAATGGTCATGCAAATTCATATAAAACAAATTCTGTTCACACCAAGAAGTAGTGTTACAAAATATTATTCATTATTAAATATTTAAAACTGTTAATATATTCATAGTCAAACTCAATTACAGACAGGCTACTTTTCATTTTTGAGTGAACAAAAAAATTTAATATTTTAAATGTTTTTTTTCCCATAAATAATGCGGGATGAGAATTGAGGGATTGAGCACAGTTAATTTAATTCCTACTGGAAGCCGGAGAGGGCCTCCACGAAGAAATATGTCAAAATAATAGAACTTATGACTATCGCTTATATTGACAAAATTGCTATATTTGAATAAAAAAAAAATATTTTCCACTGGTCTATAAACAAACATGTGATTAATTTTCGTTTTTGGGTGAACTAACTCTTTAATAACAGTCTGAATTAAGTTTTTCACCAGTGTTACCACCTAAAGACAATTTCATTCATGTTAATACAGCTTTGATATCGTTCAATAAAAATCTATGCTCTTTAAGTCAGTTTTCTCCCATGGTATCGAAAAAAAACGGCATTGAATAACAAATTTAAATACACCATGGTGACTACATTACCTACAGCAATAACTCCATACCAATAATGTTGCCTTTATTATGAGCAAGCATTTAATTTAGTGGCAGATGAATGCATGATGTGAGCTTTTTAAAGTTGGGTGGATTCCGATTGGCTCATTTTTATTGTTCATTAGATGAGAAGCATTAGATTGTTCAAAACTGTTCTGAAAATGATTCCAAAGTTTTTGTTCCTTTGTGTTGTCGTCATTATATTTGTGTTGTGAACTTCCCTATTCTCACAGAATTAGATGGAATATAAAAATGTTACAATTAACGTCTGGACTGTAGACACCAATTCGCCAAAACAAAATTGCCATAAAAAACAGCATGTGGGTCTGATGGTGTCAGAGGTTCAAGGCATGGTGTGATACCTACTCCATCAGGGGTTCCAGGTGACAAATCTTTACTTTGTTCCCAAACCCAACAGGGAACCTCGGTCAAAAAGCCCTCACATGTTCCTACAGGAGCTAAACTGGATAGCATGCTGGTCAGGGAAGACCATGGGTAATGAGGAAATGGTTAAATGTGAACACATACCTGTTAAAAGAGTCCCAGCGTGAGGTGACATCCATTTGAGAGGCAAAAGAAAAAAAACAAAGAAAAAGATGATTAAAAATATTATAGTTAACAGATATTAGTTGTTACCCCTGACACATTGCTGCAATGTCTTTCACATAACCTTTCACCCAATAACACAAAAGAAAGCGAGGAAGAGAGGGTGATGATTGGCAGCTTGAGCAGGCCATCAGTAGATTTCATTCCAGATTGCAGTGTTATCTTCAGAGATAGGTAGAGGTTATCACTGACCACCTGCTCTGCATTCTGAAACACGTTAACCACCGCATCACGCACCACATTACAAAAAGGGACCCACTATGAGAATGCCAGACACGTGATAACAGTGAACGTTATGCTTTGAGAACACTGTAGATTAAAGCTAGAGTTTTTAATGTTTGTGACCTGAAATTAATTGAGTATTTTCACCACCTGTGCTTGAGAAGAAAGTGGATGTTGCTCTAGTGGTGATAATTCACTTTATACATAAGTGTATACACAAATCAAAAACTCTTGGCTACAAAATATGATTCAAAAGTTTAAGTTTGTTAAACATGTTGCAACAGCAAGGCATGTTGTCGCTCTATATCTGCAAAGTTATGCCAAAGAATCAACTATTATGTTTGTGAAACATTTTAAATATATTTTAAAATGTATTTTTTTCTGTGATGCAAAGCTGAATTGTCTTCAATGTTTATGATGATTCTATAATGTATAAAGCTCAAAATATTTTCTGTCACTTCTGATCAATTTAATGCATTATTGCTGAATAAAATGGCATTAATTTTCCCGCTTAGCAAAATAGCATTCAGTGTCTCTGCTAGAAACGTGTGTAACTGGACCCAAAATCTTAGTTACTAAGATACTGCTACCCATGTGACGTCTTGCCCCAGTCTCCCTTATATTAATTTGTAATTGTGTAGGATAAAGAGCCTGCTGACAGCAGCATTATCAGTTATTTACTCCTGATGGTGACTGTACTTGACTGGCAGTATCTGTAGCAATCATCACAGGTCATTCAGCCCAGAGTAAATGGCTCTTTTAAATTCTGTATATCACATGCCCATTTTCCAGGGAGTTGCAGTGTCATCAGATTAAAGAGGCGCTAAATGCTAACTTACCACGCCGCCAAGGTTCACAGACTGCAAATGTTCCCTGCTAACATGCTTTCGGAAATTAGTCGTATTATAAACATAAGCACTTTAAATGCACATACATTAGCATGTATGTTTCCTGCAATGAAAGCTCAAGTAGAATAGATTCGCAGTAAATTTATTTAGGTTGTCTGCTCAGGATACATATACAGATATGGTAGGGATAAATATCTGATTAAAAGATTTTTTTTAAAAAAGGATGCAGAATCACAATAATAAAATAGCATAACTCTTTGGGAAAGTACATGCAGTATTAGTGTAATTGATATTTATGTAGCGAAATGATTAAAACCCACACATAACACATATTCATTCACAAGCCCGGCTGATATTTGAGTAACTAGAAAGCATGATAGAGAGCATACTTCCAGGCATGGTGATGTTGGCAGACGTTCACAGGGATCATCCCATAGCAGGATGTGGATTACATTCACATTAACATGTGGCTTTGGCTGCATGCTGGGTCGTACCCTGTGCTGCCCACACAAGAGTCGACTCATCTATCTGGGGCAAGACTCTGCAGATCCAGGGCCACGAAGGTGAAAACTGTAGCCCTCCGGCCATACTCATCTCGCTCTTTATTCCTGGATTCACTGATTGAATCCCAGCTTTAGCCTTTATGGACAGAAACTGAACTGGTTCTAGTGAAGTACTGTAAACAACTACTGCCCTACTGTAAACAAATTAAAAAAAAACAAAATGTAACAACAAACAGTAATATTTCGGTTTAGCTCCTATACACGTACTACCCTAAAAATGGCATATATATGCTTATATAAACTTTACAGTTTAAATAATACAGATTTAAAATTTTATATACGTTAGCAAAATTATCCAAAAACATAGTTTCCACCTTGTGAACACAAATGTTAGTAAAACACTGTTCCCTTTCGACATTTCACTCCTACTGCGTCTGCTAAGACGCATGGGGAAAACTCCTTTTTCCCCCTAACTGAAGCCTATTCTAAAATGCAGTTTTATTATTTACTAAAACTGCACAGCCGCCGTCTCCTGCCGCTGTCACCTGCCTGAGCAAGGACCAGACTGCGGATCTGTGAGAACTTCAGCATGGCCACTCTTTGCGCCAGGCTCGCGTCCTTTTCAGGACGAGAGCCTAGCCCTCATGCTCCCCCTGCTCGCAAGCGAAAGCGGGGCCAAGAGCGGCGCTCTGAGATGGGTGACATCACGCCGGTGCAGCCCCCGTGTGTCTCAACGCCTCGTGAGGAAGAGTTCTCACCCATCTGTTACCTCTCTGAGGAAGCCCGTCTCTCTGCTTCGGGGAGTGACTTGGTTTCCCTCGGTGTGTCGGACGATGAGCTGCTGGAGGACGTTTCTTTAGCAGCTTCGGAAGCGGATGAGCTGTCAGGCTTGGAAGACCCCGCCCCATCTGCTCGATCTGAAAACCAGCTCGAAGAAGCCCAACGTGGATGCTGAACTGTTCCATGTCCTTGCCAAGGCTGTCTCCGGGCTGGGACTGGACTGGTCTCCTCCTCCGGAGCCCTCGAGAAGCTGGCTGAATGAGTGGTACCTGCCGGGGTGCTCTCAAGCCCCTCGTCAGCGCTCCATTCCCTTCTTCCCCGAGGTCCATGACGAGCTCATTAAGTCGTGGAAATCGACAAAATTCGAAATCTTACTCCACCAGGCTGAAGAATAAAGCCGCCATCTCTGCCTCCTGTCTTCAGCTGGATGAAAGGCAAGACCAGCTCACCCTTCGAAGCCCTGTGTGACCACGTCTGCGCTGCCTGGACGAGCTTTTTCATCTGCCGGACAGGCCGCCTCTACACTTCACGCCATGGTGGTACTTTGAGGGCCCACCAGACGTGGACACAGTGAGAGCCATGCAGCACTTTCTGCCGAAGAGGACTGCCTCTGCCTCCGCTAGAAGCCGCCAGCACAGCAGCCCCCCAGCACCCCAGTGCTCAGCCGCAAAAAACAAACCGGAGCCGCAGAGACACCTCTCCCGATCTGCAAACCGGCGCTTCCCCCCTTCAAAGAGACAAGGTCCCCGGCCCAAGATTGCGCTGGATCCCGATGTGAGATGCCGGACTGCCCCGAAAGCTGCTCTGCTTTCCCCCACTGCCCCACGGAGCCCTGGGCATGGTGAACCCTCGAAACGCTGCGATCACAAAATGTCAGTTATCAGTCCTTACACAGCGACATAACTATAGACATAATAAAACCCTTATCACTCCGCCTGAATGCCTGGCGCAACATTCCTGGCGTGTCAGACTGGGTTTTGGGAATAATAGAAAAAGGCTACAGCCTTCAGTTTACCTAAAAACCAAGGCCCTTCAACAAAATCATTCACAGTTCGGTCTTGAGCCCCGAGTGCGACACGCTGCTGTCGAAAGGGGCGATTCAGGTTGTTCCCCCTGATTACAGCATTACAGCAGATATTTTCTAATCCCCAAGCGAGACGGCGGGCTAAGGCCCATTTTAGACTTAAAGATTTTGAATCGTGCCCTTCACAAACTGCCCTTCAAAATGCTAACTCTGCCAAAAAAACTCCAGGAGACCAGGAGACTGGCTGTTTTCGCTGGACCTGAAAGACGTTTACTTTCATATTCAGATAGCTCCCCATCACAGGCCATTCTTGAGATTCGCCTTCGAGGCGCTGAAAGATTTCCAAAGGATGCGCGGTTTGATGTCAGCAGCCTTGGCAGTACGAGTGAAATGTCGAAAGGGAACGTATAGGTTACGTACATAACCACTGTTCCCTGAGACATGGAACGAGTACTGTGTTCTGGGCCGTGCTATGAGAGGCCGTCGCTTCAGTCGAACTAACCTGAAGATGGCTGGCGGTCCCTTGCATTAAATAGATGAGGGACATGCCCCATCACACCACCATGGCGCCACCTGCTGCCATTGGCGCAGAGACATCACGCCATGGGGTGTGGTCGACGGCATTGGCCCGCTGTTCGCGGGGCCTTGCCCATTGGTTAAAAATGGTCCCCAATACAGCGGCCAATTACAGTGCAGTTTTATTAAATAATAAAACTGCGTTTTAGAATAGGCTTCAGTTAGGGGGAAAAAGGAGTTTTCCCCATGCATCTTAGCAGACGCAGTACTCGTTCCATGTTTCAGGGAACAGTGGTTACGTATGTAAAATATACGTTTTGCAACATTTATTACTTTTCACACAAATTATGACCACAGAGGCAGATATTAAAATCACTACAGATTTATCATTGTGCAAGGGACAATTCAAAAAAAGATATATTTTAACCTCTAAACATCATTACCATAGTGTTATGCATTTTAATGTCTCCATGTCCAGCTCCATATATAACCTTTTCTGACATAAACTTGCTAGGTAGCACACCTGGTTAAGCCTTATACTTGAAAAGCTAAACTCTCTTGTATTAGATGTATTAATGAAATACAATAAAAAGAGCTCAAAGAGTCAAATGGCTGTTCAGTAATTGTTTTATTTCACATTAGGTCTAGGTTTAATGTATTTCTTACGTTATTTTCTAATGTGATAGAGCATTGCAAAATTGCAATGTTGCAACAAGCATATTTTTTCTAATAGATAAAAGCTTTGTTTTTCTGCTGTTATATCCTAAATGTAAATACTAGGAATGTTCATTTCGGTTATTTCTCGTAACTGACAACTGACGCTCGTTCATCAATTATTAACCGTTAACCGAACAACGTTATTTTAAATTAGAATTTAATTCAATTAGAAAGGATACACGTCTATGATCCGTTAAAAACAATAACAGTAACAGTAATATTTGTTTTCTGTGGATTCATTGTACATACGCAAAACCTAGCAAACAACAGAAGACGAAGATTCACATGATCATATCCGTCATACTTCTGCAGCACTTTTGCGACCAAAGAAAAAAAAAACATTATAAAAGGCTAAATAGGCCTATACAAGAAATATATAGCTATTTTACCTAAATAATAAATCAAAAAAACAAAAGTTCTGTATGAACGTGCAATGGGAATCGTTTGTCTCAGTTGTCACTCCCTGTATTAGGACTCAAGCAGCCTTCCTACAGGACTGACAACTGGATTCTGCTGCTGTGTGAATGTGGCCAATAAAGTGCAACTCCTTTTTTTTAAAACACATTTTTATATAGGCTATGAGTAACGTGGCACATTTAAACAATGCTGCAAACCTTTTTTGATTAGGTAAAACACTGAAATAAATAAATAAATAAAATTACTTTTTAAACCATTTAACTGATTGTATTCATTTCTGTTGGTTAACGGTTAAACAGTTAAAATGAACATGCCTAGTAAATACTTCACAGTAATCTAGGTGATTTATTTTTTTATTTCTCATCAAGATTATTTAAAACACTTTTGTTGTTGTTGATGTCGTAATCCACATTGAACTTAAGCCATCAAGCCATTGAACATAGAATATTCTTTACAGATGGTAGCTTTTAAAAATAGAATAGAATAGAATATTGCTCTCAACCAGTCTTTTACTAGCATTTCTCAAACATGGAGGTATAATTGATGCATCTGCTGCTGCTGGGAGACTTCTAAAGAGAGGCCTGATGTACTCTCTTTTCTTTTTTCTACCCCATCCCTCTTTCACCACCTGCCACATGTTGCTACGCCAGATCTCCCTCCATCGAGACGAGCGATTCCAGCGAATGAAAGACGACTCGCACTCTCTTATTCAGTCATCCATCAGACAGCATCTGACTCACACACATGCGTGACTGTGCAATTAAGACCAAACGGCACGGAAAAGCATAAATCAGTCACAGCAACAGAGTGTGCGAGGAAGAGGCTTGCTGTTTATTAGACTTCATTATAAGCAAACACTTACTGATGTGAATTTACAATGTTGTCTAGAAGAGGTCAGGCAGGGAAACATTGCATTGAAAGCTCACTAAACATGATATCCATCGCCTACAAATAACAGAAAGCTGTAATATTACGGTAAGTTTGAAGTATTGGAGATGTTTTGCTGTAAATGAAGACATTATTTCTGTATTGTAATGTTGTTTGTTTTCCACTTAATTAAACTTTCATTAATTAACATTCTGTCACCTAATGTTTAATCATAATTGCAGGATGATCCAACAGCTCTTGTGAGAAACAATAATACAATGTTGAATAATGTTTTCTAGCATTTGCTCAAAAACAGCTGACGTACTGAATTGCCTCCGGTCTTGTAAGATTCACTTCCATGTGTTGGCAAACTCTTTCCTTATCCTGACCCGTAACCTCTTCTTCCCACACGCTCAACTTTCACATCTAGCCCACAAGCCTGCATGCTGCCCCTAGTGGTCCATTTCCAGAGTTAAACGTTCCTGCTAGCTGGCAAATGCTGGATCCTGCTGAAAAAGCCCAACAACGGGCACCATTCAGTCATTGCCAGGCTGAATGACCCAGTACATGGCTCAGCTGTACACTAGCATATCAATTCCCCCTAAAAACAATGAACCCATGCCGACTGACTAACAGACGAACAAAGCGACAAGTGAGGAAAAAGTCACACATAGATGCCTGTCAACAGTGCCTAATTGGCAACACATTTGTTTGTCATTTGCTGAACTTTAACGCTTTCCATAAACCCAACAGTCTAATTAGAACTTGATGGTTACATGAAAATGTGTCATTATTTTCTGAGGAAACGCTATAGACATGCGCACAGCGTTTGGCGTCGGGCTAATTAAATCTATTTTGTCTATGCACGGCAAATGAACCTTGATGAGCAATGTGATCTCATTAAATGACAGCAAGACAAATCCAGTGCTGTGCCGTGGTGCATTGGGTACAATGTTTTCCTGACAACAGATCTCAATGGTACTGTCACCCAAACAGCTGGGAGCTGGCAGACCACAGAAGTTGTGTTTTTCAGCTTTCACTCATTCACTGACTCATCCATGAACATTTCGATCACAGTGCTGCAAACTTTTTTAAGCACAACACTGATTTCAACTGAATTGGTGACTTTTGTTAAAAAGTCTATAATCTGGAAAATGTTAATAGTAGGGTTAAAACGATTCCTCGAGTAACTCAATTACAAAAAATTATCGAGGCAAATCCCTCTGCCTCGTAGCCTCTTATTAATTCATTTTAAAGGTCATGTCACGTTTTTTCACAATGATTTTTGCATTAATGTAACAATGCACTTACGTTTACGTCATCCACGAAGCGGGAGGAGATGGCAGTGTTTTGATTTAAGGGCGCGAGAGCGGACTAGTGCAGGCTGCGTAATGGAAGGAAGCAATAACAATGGCGATGAGCAAAAAGATCAAATGAACAGGAGAAAACGACAAAAATGTCCTACTCAGAGACCAGAGGAGGACTGACACCCGAGACCAGGTAAATTCAGTGTAGCGTTAAATCAATGTGATTGTTAATCGAGATGGGGGCTCTTAAATAATGTACGATAATTATGGAAGGGATAAAGCACCACGGTCAGTGCAAAACTGCGCAACGCATGTGGAGGGCCAGTAACCAAGAGTAAGCCAGAAGTCATTCATTTTAAATGTAAGCTGGCATCGAGAGGCGGCGCGATAATATTTATCAGCTTATACCACGGCTACTTATCAAAGAAATGAGTTTACTGTCAATAAAGTTGTGCATGGCTTTTATGATTAAACATGTGTAATACTTTTTCAATACCATGGTTTGAAGCATCTACGGCATATCGCGTTGGCCAAAACACACACGGAAACACGTTGTAAAACGAAATATCACCAGCAATCACTGACATCGCATTCGGACGGGATTAGTTTTCTCAGAGGACCACTGAGAGGTTGTGAGAGAAAAACACAGACATGGCAGATTCAGATGGGATTAAAATCACCAAGTATGTCTGTGAAACAAAACTTTCTCTAATGACCCCCTGTAAAACTAGCCCCGTCCGAATATCCGATAGCTACAGCCCTAGTTAATGGACTAAGGGTTGAGAAGAAAAATTTTATTTGAAGATTGAATTATTTCATTTAAAACATTTTAATAAATAATTTTAGCATTTTTCGAATGAGAAAACATAAATACACATTTTAAAATAAAAAAAGAGGTTACGATTTGGCTTTAACCGTAAAATGGACAAAACCATGCAAGCATTAAAATGAATACAAAAACAATCATTGTAAAAACATCATTCAAAAGAACATTTCTATCTAACTCAAAAACTATGACCGAAACAAAACTGAGCAATGATGGAATTCAGGAATTTCCTCTTTAGTTGGTGGAATTCAGTCACAGAATAGTCTGTAAGTGGGTGTAATGCATTACCCTACTTAAACTTCCCGCCATAAAATTTCAGTTTCATAGACTACTTCACTTTCCTAAAGAAAGCAGGACAAAGTGGGAATGTGACTGACAAAGCACCAGAGTCAAAAGTAAGTTCTGTTCATGTCTCGCACAGGCGTGTAATAAATCATCCACACAATCACTGACCTGCGCTCTGACAAACTGGAAATGAAAGTCTTTTCCCTCCTGACAAATAATGTTTTCTCTGCCCTCAGGCTTTCTTTCGGCACTGCGTATAACGTGGGGGAGGTGACGGCATCAGGCCTGTTTTCTCTGACATCGAAGGCAGAAATATGAAGACTGACTGATCTTAAACCTTGACTCTTCATCCGAACCAAACTGAACCTTTGAGATCACAAAAGGAAAAAAATAAAATGTAATAATATATATATATATATATATATTTTTTTTTTTATTAATTTTTTTCTCTTCTCCTAATCCACACCGACTTGGACATCTAAACAGCGTATATTCAAATGTGGCCTCTTATTTTGCAACAGCTGGGACAAACTATGAGTTTGTGTTTAGCGTCACTTCTCTTCCGAGCAACTTCAAAGGCCTCATCAACAGCACGGTGAGAAACGTTCACCCTGAGACAAAGTGGTCTTAAGCACTGATCTGCCACTGTTTTCTTTACGATTAGCATGGCGGCGGAGCAAAATGTCATTTAGTCAAACAGCGCTGCGACGGATTTGCTGCACTGTTTGTCTTCTTAAACCTACAAGTGAAGAAATGGCAAATGAACCGAAAGCCCATGAATAAAACAAGAGCGAGGTAGAAGAGGTTCCGCCACCTTTCGGGGATCTGACCGCCAGGAATCCATGGAAATTCTGATTTAAGCAGACAGCAGCAATAGGCAGTCGCCTGAATCGTTTTGCCCAAGAAGGCAGGCTTTCAGCACTTTGTCTTCACTAAAAGATATTAACAGCAGTCTAGTTCTTTCTCCCCGGTTTCGGCATCCAACAAGCATGAACAGTCGTTCTTCTGTCAACCTGTCTACTGCACAGTTATTTCTGCCTTTTACAGACAGTGATATTCAGACTGAACAAGCTAAACGTCTTTACCATTGCAATGAAACAGTCAAGTCTGCGTGGTTCTGTCTGAGGAACACTCTCAGACAATTTTAGCTGAAAAGTCTGTTCGAATGCAGGTGAAGGAATAAAAAGAGAGATAAGACAAAAGCTGAGTTTCGAAACTTTGCAAAATGCCTACACAGATGGGGCGTTCACCCTGACAGCAATCTGCAGTGACAATGCAACCAAGTCATTCATTTACAACGACAGTTGCTGATTTGAGACTACATGAGTGACGGTTTGCGATGTGATAATGTTGAGAAGAGATCAAATTTATGCAAATCTGCAAGAATGAAGACTACCGACAGACATTGACGTTTAGGATGCATCGTTTTAGACTATAAATTGTTGAACGCAACAGTCGAGTAACGATGCCAAATACAAACCATAAGTTTTTAGACTTGGTGACCTCCAAAGATTTGTTTTAATCTTAGATGTGTCATCTAGATGCAACTAATGTGGTTGAGGGACCTCTAGCAACATTACATACGGCTAACAACACAATACATAAAAACTCTTAAGTTTACTCCCATTCCCATTTCCCACAAGTTGATATGATTATATAGGGCCTCAATCAAAAGGCTATAACACATTTTGGTTATGGTTTTGGTTAAATTAATTATTTTTACCTTGTCAAAAACAGCAGAATTCACAGCAATCCATTTCAGTGCATGGCACTTTAAATGCTAATGAGCTGTGCTCACCCCGCCCCTCTCTTCCACGGGAAGCTGTTTCCATGAGACTGCAATCTGTAAGCTGTGGAGCTTAAAAACTAGCAAATTAATAGAAAAGGCAATTTGCAAAAATACATTCTCTTTTATAGGTGAAGCTGGATCACAAATGATTAGCCCAAACAAATGTAATCCACTGCATCTTTAGCAGCTCATATGTTGGGAATACCCCTTTAAACTTTCAATTAGAGCTGGTTTTGCCTGGTTGATCAACAAGACTAACCGGCAAAAGAACTGCAACTGATAAAATCAGTTCTGCTTTCTATGTTGTCCAAAACAAGACATTATAGAAAACAGCATAATGTCTATGTTAACATAATCACAAGATCATAGTAGGCAGCTCACTAGGTTTTAGTTAATGCATCATAATACAAATAATGCAATGAGAGGTGGAACTCAAACCACACCTTTACCATTTCAGGACAAAGCCTCAAAGCTACAATTCTGTGAACTGTAAAGTCTGAGAAGTCAAAGAGAGGTGATTAACATTGCCTTAACAAATAAGGGTCATTAGCCCAGCAGATTGTCCGTGACATTTCAACTGCACACGCACCACCACAAATACTAATAGCTACGTTTCTGTCTGCATCCATCTCAGACAGCTCCATCATATTATCAGCAGACTGCAGCAGGCGGGAGCATGTCACATATCCAACGTGCAAGCCAAGACTGCTGAGAGACAGGGAAAAAAATCGTACGTTTTCACTCAAAACAAACCCGCAAGCCTATTGATTGCTTGATCGCAGGTGGTTAAGTCTTTAGACTGTCTATGTGGGAGCCTAAGTATTACAGATACTGTAGAGAACCAAGGTATCAGGATATCCATCTCTTGGGTTCGCACCCCTGTCTCTTCCCAGCATCCCCTGCTTTGAAGAGGTAAAGCAATAAAGCTCATTTACAGTAAACAGGAGCAATGGGACGTCTTTGTTGTGCCATCGGTGGACATTAATTAGTCATTCACTGTTTGTCCACATGCATAATTCAAAGGGGGAGGTGGCATTTGCAAGGTGTGCAAATGGCGGGGGGTTTTGTTTATTATTCTTTCATCTTTTTCTTTTCCTTTTTTGCAAAGCTCATTTCTCATTCTTGAAGGCATTGCTGATCTTCCACTCTGTGCTGTGATCCACTTGCTCACATTCAACTTCATTACAAAAGCATCTGTTTACAATTGTATCCATTTAAAAATAAGTTCTTTGGTCTTAAGCATTAGACTCCAAATGTGGGCCTGTCGTCTTCCTTCTTAGTCTCGAGTCTACAAATTGAAAGTCTAAATATTTATTAATTAGCCTAAATTTAACCATAGATTTTGAACTTGGGACTTTATAATTAAACTGTAGACTAAATCAAAAGACTTCAGAGTGACCAGTTATACAAACTTTATATATGTAGACTAGGTAAGGTGTAAATGGAAAATCTGGGCAATGCACTTCTACTTAAACCTTACTATTTGGCCTTTAGTTGTAGTTGTACTTTAGACATTGTGTCTTTGGATACAAGACCTTGGGCTTAAGATGATAATATGATCTACCACAGACATAGATTTAGGACTTTAGACTTTTGAACTTTAGACTAAATCCAAGACTTTACAAATTACACTTACACTTTACATTTAGACTTTAGACTTACATCTTCAAGTTCGAACAAAGCATTTATACTTAAACCTTATATTTTGCACCTTATACTTCAGACAAATTACCTAAGATAATTATCTTGCTATAAAGACTTTTGAATTATGGTCTAGGCTTAATACACAGATCTAGATTTAGAACTTGGGATTTTATAATTAAACGGTAGACTAAATTTAAGACTTTACACTTTAGCTTATGCTTAAGCTTTAAAGTTTGGACACTTTAAACCTTAATCTTTGCATGTTCTTACAAAGCATATTATACGAATTTGAACGTAAGGAAACAATATGATCTAAGCTTAAAACATAGACTTATGACTTTTTACTAGCAAAAAAATGTATATCCTGGTTTTTCGACTTTGATAATGCCAAAAGTACCAAAGTTCACATCTTTTTAGCTAGAAACAAATTATTATGCATGCATTTCACAAACGATTATATATCGGACATTCAGTTCAAGCTGCAGGTACTTGCAGTGCTCTGAATGAGAGAGTCTATAGTACGACTTCTCTACTCCGCTCCCCAGAAATGTATTTTGTGCATGAGTGAATTAGGTGATCATTTTTTATCTTACACGCGCTATGGCTTCTGGAGTCCGCTGCAAGGAAATTGGAGGGGAAAAGAAGTTTAACATTTATCGCATGCCGAGGTTAATCTCTTGAAATGGTGGGATTTTGTCAGAGGAAAGAGGAAAATCCTCAATGCACTCCAGCAGAATTACAGTCATATTTCAGAGCGCTTTTTTACCTCTGTCTCTCCTCCTTACCAAGTATCAAATCTTCATTATTTTTCTACTTCAAAAACACATACTCTAAAATGTCTTGGCCCAGATTTATCCAACTAACCTGCTATTAAGGTAAAACAATTAGTTACAGCTAATGGAGTGATGAGCGTCTAATGGAAGTGTCTATTTTTTTTTTTTTAATTTTAGTATAAACCTCTGCTGTCTACTGCTTTAAGAATCAACAAGGGAGGTCATCGTTTATGGAGGCCCAAAATACCTGCCTATGATTAGACTGTAACCATGCTAGCTTTGTGCCATGAGAGCTCCCACATATATTGTTCTTTAATCAGTACATTTGCTGTCTTGAAATCAACAGATTACAATGTTAAAGAGATCTCATTTGTAGTTTTTGATTCCTGTGGGTTTGACCTTAAACTGCCACATCCAAGCATCTGTTCTTATTCACCTTTGTGGCCCTTTCTTTGTCCCGTTTTTTCACAACCTGACAAAAGCAGGTGCCTAAAGGCATCTGGTAAAAATGTACCATGCCCAGAGCAAATCACTTCTTGCAGCTGTCAAAAAGCAAGTCACACATCTGTGTGCATCAACGTAAGTCTATTCACACTGAATCTGAAAGGCAGATCCAGAGAAGAATCAAAGAAACCTGTGTGGCTTTAAGCATCATTTCACTGCTATCAAGGTCTGTCTTTCATTACATGATAGAATGGAGTCCAGTGCATCAGAGGTACACTGAAATCTGCCTTAGCATTAGCATTGCACAATTTAAGAACTGCATGCATGTAACAGTTAGCATGTACAGCGTACCATCACTTCCTGGAGCGTATGCTAGTTAGCTAATGTTTGTGAGTTCATCTTATATTTGATCTTATAATTTAACATGGTGAAATCACGCTCACTGTATACTGACACAACCAAGTACAAGATGTTCCTGGATCAACATCCTTGTTGATCCTGGAACAACATTCTAATCAACAAATCAGAATTGAGGAATAACTTTTCTGGAAATATCTGTTTTAGGTTTATAATCATAGTTAGGTGCTTCTACACCCTTATTAATCAGCTATCATTTCCCACTGATTTTAGGCATACATTTTGGGTAGGGGTAGATTTAAGGGTAAGGATTGGGATAAGTTTATATTTTTGGACAGTAATGTTGATCCAAGATCAACAAAAGATTGTTGATCCAGGATAATGTCTTGCCAAAATCACAGTGACCGTCAGTATATGGTCAGAAGGGGTTGGGTCATAAAATCCGGCCTGGTCTTCAACTTATTGCCCACCACATTACCAGCACAAACAGCCAGCTTTACATGCACATACAAGAACAATCAAAGAAATCAGCCATTATGAAAAATATGCAGAGACTTCTGTAAATGTGTGATAGAAGGTCTGCGACAGATTTGTTGCATCTCTTGGTGTGTAATTTATACCTGTATTTTATGGCATTTGCAAATGACTGTCTGCCTGCGCTGCGAAGTAATTCCACCCTGTCATATTTGTCTTTTAAAATTGTAACAAATTACGGTGATTTATTATGTGAAGCTCTTTGAGGTGCCCCCTTTTTTTCTATTTCTGAGAAGATAAGTCGCTGATGGCAAGATTGCAGGGCCATCCATTTAAAACGTGAGGCACTTGACATGAAGACATGTTTCATTCTCTCTGCATGTGACACAGCCCCCTTCCTTTGACTGGAGCCTGTCAGCATAATTTAACCCATCAGCATGCTTTTGTTGGGTAAGAAGAGTGTGTATACATGTGTGTGTGCGCTAGTGCATCTGAGCAAACGAACCGGAACCTTCTATTCCCATTCTCCCATACCCATGAACACCCTCGCTACCTCCAGACCCGCTAATGAGGTGTGACTTGTCAGTTGCAGGACAGGACTGCCTGTCATCCCTCATTCCTTCCTTCCGTCCCTTCTTTTTCTTCTTGCTCTCGTACCTTCCTGCCCTCCTCCAGTCAATAGGACTTAGAGCTCTATCTGTCATGGTTAGAGACAACCCTGGGAGCTATGACTGAGCGATGTGTGTTATAGAGTGTGTGAGAGAGAGCATGTGTAATCCTGGCACTCTGCATCCCCTTTTCGGAAGGAACAGGGGAAAAAAAGGAACAAAAAATGAACTGCCGGCATCATCTAGTCGCAATTGTAAAGTAGAGCAAGTTGCCAACAGGGTCTTTTGACTGTACAGAAATCCCCTTTTCCCATCTTGCAGATTAAGCTTCTACTCAAGCTTATTCTGATTGTTAGTTGTTAGAGCAGGAGTACGTATATTAGAAAATAAGAAGGTAGTTGTTCCCTGCATGCTGAAGGGTAGGTGAGGTCAACAGTAGGTCACTCAGGTAAATACCTAACAATACTGGCTTTTGCATTAAGACAGCAATTCTCTCGTTTCTCGTTGCTTCAGACGTTTGTTCTATTCGAACTTAAGTTCCCTGGGAAGTGGACATCACTGGATATTCCCCCATGATTCCAGATCGAAGCTAACTTATATGTTCCATTTAAAGTGCATTTAAGAATGCAAGACGTAATTTAAATCGTATTCATTTATTTACTGCGCAAATCGGCAAATTAAGGTTCTGAAGTGAAGTAAACTGTAACAGATTGCTCAGGGAGCAATGAACACTGTGTAGGGACCATGTCGATTGGAACACATGCACGGAGCTCTCTGCTAATCTACTGATTTTCAGAATCAGGTGTGTTAACAAAGAGAGACATACAAAATATGTAAGATGGGGTGTGTGGCTTGGGACTGAGAACCACTGCATTAAGATACAATGTTAGCCTCTGTATTGTACTACAACACTGAAAGTCGGGTTAGTAGTCACTGACTTATTCTGGAATAACCTATAATTAGCAGCATAACATCAGCCACAGACTGCAGGCTGACCATAGGATGCCTGAAGAAATGCTTTAGGAGTTTTAAAGTCATCATCTGATGATTTTACATCACGTTCTTTAACAGTACCCCTGGAATCAATGCCATTGTGATGCAAAAAATCCCCCATGGCAGAAGAAAGCCATTGCCTTTTACAACTGTGGCAATGAGCACTTTTTAGGACCAACTAAATGCTGGAAAGTTAAGTTAACAGCATAGACTTTTCACTATTGAAGACATTAATTATTTACTGCCCTGTTACTGTTGGTACACTGCAATGATGAAGCTAAGGGTTTACCCCAGAGTGGGGAATGGCCTATCCACTTTCAGCTGTGGCCCACCCATTGAGAAGTTGGTCAGTTTCCAAATGGACATAACTTATTAAACGAAAACAACAACAACAATAATAATAAACTTTTTGCACTATAGCAGGGGTGCCCAATCCTGCTCCTATACATTCTATACTATACAAGTAGCTATACATTCATAACCCAAATAAAACTTAAGACTTGTCAATGAATCATCCACAAATGAAGCCACGGCTTGATCGCAGATGGATTTGCTGATCACAAACTTGTACTGTACCAAGTATGTTTGAAGCATCATAGCATAGGAACAGGGTTTGATCCACTGAACAGGTGTGTGCGCTGTGCTTGATGCTCTTCTTCAGAACATACTGCATATTTGCAGCATATACTTGGTAATATACTGTGGTAATGCTTTACAATAAGCCTTATTTAGTAAATGTTAGTTAATGCATCAAATAACATCAAATTTGTTACAATATTATCACCATCACCCGTTTTCAAATGGAGTGCCAGTTAGTACACAGAGCTGTAGATCACTGACAAGTTACACAATATCGGGTTCAGTCTCGCAAATGAATCACCTGCTAAACTGAATGTGATATTGCGTAGCTTGTAAGTGATCTACGGCTCTGTGTATTTACTGTGGTCAGTCTATATGAATGTTTACAAAGTGACATTGACAACTACTGGCCTGGCATAAAACAGCATTTTTAGTCATCTTTGTGTATCTGTATAAACAGGCAACGTTCTAACCACGTCACTGTCAAAAATTGTTGTGTAAAACAAAATACATCAAGTGTGTGTACATGGACAACACTATTCCAATCTTAACACGATTTCTGTAATTAAGAATCTACCATGATTTTAGACATACTCAAGTCTTTCATAGTGCACAACCATAACTCCAGAAGTCAAGAGCTTTTGCTTATACTCCTGTGCTTGTTTAAAGTTATGTGTCTGTTGACCACCTCACACAAGTGTTTGTCCATGTGGGTGACTGCTGTTGTTGCAGTTCCTTAATTTATATATATATATATATATATATACACACAACCTAACCCTGCTAACCTTGCAATCTCATAAAAGCTGCCCTCCTTGACGGTATCTTCAATGCATTTATGTGGACGCTTGTATTAGCGGTGCACTGAAGCATGAAAGCAAATCATTTGAAACGCTACTAATAGGGTAATTAATTCACAGTATCATTCATGATATCAGAAGCACAGATATGTTCTCAATGTACCTACGCAGTTTCCATAATTCCTATTCATCTATTGTCCATTATTTCATCATCAAGCCATCAATCAATCCCTACTGCAAATCTGAGAAATTATGCTTGTATGCATTTGTGAAACGGAATGCAGTGACGCTGTTGTTGTTGGGTTTTTTTTGTTCCAGACAAACCATGCTGTATTCTTCTGTTTCCAACGTCACATAGACTGATGTCGTTCACACACTAAGGTTTTAATCCAGATTTTTTTAAAGCCATCTGACAGAATTCCTGATATATGATGCTTGAGATATATTTGGCAGGTTAAATATCCAGACTTGTCTGTGATCCAAGTGCTGCAGTGTGAAATGTGTTTTGACTGGAACTGATATCAGCAGTGATGGGCAGTTTTAAAGAATGAAAATAAATTATATTAGTAATAATTAAAAGAAAAAAAGACAGCTATCCAACGACTTTGAAAGTATTAGCAACATAATCTTTTAAAAACCCATTTCATATAATTAAACACTGCAGATATAAAGCAATAAACAATTAAATGTGTCACATTCTTTAACAATTAGCCTCCAAGAGTGTATACATTAGTTTGGCTATTACAAAATCCCATATCCAACTCTCCATTACTTTGATTCTTTACAAATGAGATGTCTTTCATCTTATTTGAGGAATATAAATGTTGTTGTTTTTCATCAGAATAGAGGTCTGTTTCAATTTAAATCCAGTGGAACTAAAACAGTGTGTTTGTTCTGTCACATATGCCTTTATACAGCCTCCATCACGATAGCTTAGCTAGCTGCTTCCAAGTGTTTTTGACTTCAAGTCAGGAAATTTGACAGCGCCAATTGGGTCAAATCAGGTCACAGGGTCTTCTTTCAAGGCTGGATTCAGGTTTCAACCACTACAAAATACATCTCTCTCTCTCGACATTAGACTTATCTCTGTCTGCTAACTCGTCGTGTTGAATTACACTGCGCTATGCCACATGACTTCTTCAGACTGCTGCCTTACTTTTGCTAATTGCACTTGCATTATAAAAACATATTCCCCATAGAGCTCTGCCAATTTAATCTTTTGTTAAAACGTGTGAAGAACATTTGTAATTTAATAAACCTCATTAACAGGAAATGGAAGAGGGGGGGCTTGATGAGAAGAGGGGGGATTTTCAGACAGCCTACCGAATGTCCTAGAAATGCCCTGAAAGGAATTCATAATGAATGTCTCACCCTCTGCTAATCACTGAATGCCATACTGTGAACACATCAGTCATACAGCCTGCCAATTATGCATGCTCTTTCCATACAATGCATACAATATTGGATACAATTATTTAATTTGAACTGAGCGTGTATGCGTTGAAATGTTAAGTATACGTGGCTTTAATTACCAAAGTAACATCTAATAATGGTCAGATGGAATATTTCTAAAAAATCTGAGAAAATGAAATAAAAATGCATTCAAATGGTTCCTTTAGAGCACATTTTCCTCTTTTTATTATCATTATCTCTGACATGATCGTCACATCTTCAGATGTAATTATGTTTAATGAGAATGACAGTAACAAAATGGTGCAGTAGTTTATGCAAATCACTTTTCTCGCACTCTGAGTAATCAAGAAACGAAAAGAATATGACTGTTGAGTTAAAATGATTAAATAGTGGAATAATATTCTTCTGCAAGCACAAACAGCCCTTGAGGATGTGTGGTGTGGGTGGGCTTCTGGGATTGTCGTAATAGATAAGTACTTAGAACTTCAACCATTTAGTCTTCTTTCCTCATTTTAAACCGAAATGCTTTGAAATGTGTATGTTTGTGAGATATACGTGATGAATTTGTGAAAAAAAAGAGCTTAAATGAGTTCGAGTTGCTAACTCGTCAAAGCCCAAGGTAGCTCTCTAAAACCTAACTTCTGGAAAGCCACCTTAGGATGGTTTAAGCAGTGCTTTCAGCAGGGAAGAGACAAATGGGAGAGCCTGAGTGAGTCTGACCGGAGATAGCAGAGAGGAAAACAGCACTTGAGGTGCCGGGCGAACCGCTCAGGCGAGTCTAGGAAGGAAACATGCCATGAAGGGCTTCTCAGGCTGCGTTATTGATTGGAGTTCACTGGCGGCCATCATTGAGACAAACACGGTGGAAAGCACCAAAGGCGATCATTACCACTCGAGCACTGGTGTCAGTAAACATTAGATTGTCCCTACACTGATACTAAAGGGGAAACCTGGCTTGAACAACAGCTCTCAAAGGGTTCCCTGTGGGGGTATAATTCAAATCAATAGATATTCTGACCATAGTCAAATGATTTGCGCGTTAATGGATTGCTTTTGGAGGAGAGAAAACACTCCCTGAACACAAGCACATTGAATTTTAAGCAGAGCTGTATATCCTTACAATGTAACAGTGATTATAAACACATGTTGAGATCGGACAATGTTGCAGGAACCAGAACGTAACAGCATAGACACAAACACTGTTTGGACTATTTGTTACCCTTAAAATATCCCCTCTCAAATCTTACTTATCCTTCAGAGAAGCTAAATACAATAGTTAACCGTTTGTAGTGTCATCAACTATAGCTTATCTTTCAGTGGCGGTAAGGTGCAAAAAAAATTCTTGATGTTGGAAAGCTGAGCACTTCCATTGTCTTTCTGCTCAGGAGCAGAAACAAAGCAAATTAAACAAGTTCCTATAAAGTAGTGACATAAGCCTCTGGCGGTGCGCTATTAGCTGGGTGCCTTATTTGTTAAGCAACTGGATTCATTTATTGTGTTTGTATGGAAGGCCACCTGCCTGGCCCTGTTCAAGGGCATTTTGAGGGTTAGTTGTTAGTTGGTTAATATTTCTGTCTGGATGATTGAGGTTCTACCATCCAGCATAAAAACAGCCAATATAAGATAGATGCGTCTAAGGGATCATAAAAGAAATGGTTAATTTAGCGCCCGAGGGACTCTTGACCCCGGAGACTCACTGCTGGAGCGATAATGCCTGACACCTAAAGCCTGAAAACAAGCAGTTATGAATAAATGCTGCAGTTTGTAGTTTTTGGCAATCGGTTTTGGCAGAAGAATTCAAATGCAAAAGACATAGACTGCAGCATTAAATATAAAATATTATATATAAAACACTGGAAAATGAAACTATATATTAAACATACATGTATATATGTTTTCTTCGTTATTTTGCATATAAACTGCACTATATATGCTTTCACATAAAGAAGCTAAGTGTCTCACAGAGCAGAGACGGGCTGTATGTTTAGGATTCATGTGGTTAAATGAAGCATAAATTCAGAGGGGACTCTTGACCAATGTGTCCAAACAGCATGTCCTTGCAAAGCCCTGTGGACATTAATACCAGCTGTCCTTGGTAGGCATTTCCTATCTGTACTACCTTCATGTTCCTGTTTTTTGTTTGACTTGTGTGCAACTTCTAGGACAGTAGAATGAATTTAATTTGACAGTAGAATGAATGGGATTTTATCTTCCATTGGTTGCACTGCTACTTACCAGGGTCAGAATTTAATGGGGCTTAGGCAAAAAAAAAAAAAAAAAAACAAATTGTATAAAAGTGTACCCCTAATTAAAGATAAGGTGACAAAGAAGCCTCTTCACATCTAAATCTATTCTGTATATTACGATTAAACTAAAATGTGAAAATTAAAGAAAAGTGTCAATTGTGGGATCATATGAAAATCTAAAACAGTGTGAGCAGATCGAAATGTGCTTTTAAAGTTAAAGTCCAGGGGGCAAAAATGTATAACCCTGGTACTAAAAGCTTTTTCTTCACGTTGTCTTTAAAATGTAGATTAACGTACTAATGCATTAGTACAGAACTTCATAAAACATGCACACTACAAATAGCGTAGATACTGTTCGCACAGTACAAAAAGCAACAAATAGCATATTTACACTAATTGTGTATTCAAGGTGAAATATTGTGCATATAACAAACATTTTTTTGTCAAAGGTTAAGTGTAAAGAGTATTTTTTGATGGATTTGTGTTAACCCGATTCTTTGCCTTCACACCTCCCTCGCAGTTAAAGTGGAGTCGATTCACATGTGGTTTAGTTTAGAAAACAAATGAAATGGACAAAGTTGAGACTTGGCTCCCATTTTAGTCTGATTTTGGTACTTTTAAAGTGAGTGAACGTTACAATGTTAAAATAGTTTCTTCTCGTCCTCTTTCTTTGATTGATCATGACAGTTTTTAGGGAGATCTTTTAGGAACTCTATTTACAGCCACTAGTTTCGTTTAAATTGCACACTTCAGCTTTAAAAAGGAGATTTGACTGACGACACAAGGATGTCTCTCTAGGAACAACAAAGCATATCCAGATCCAGGAACATGTCCTACGTCTCTTTAATGTTTATTTTTGTCAACAAGTAAACACTGAGTAACACAAAGTAAAATGTTAAACGGGTGTTACATCATCATGTTTATGCATGAGCAAAACCAGCGTGTTTTTTAGCAGTCTGCTAGTTTGATCTCGCAGTTCTGTGGTATAAGAGGGAATTCGCTCTCCTTTCCGAAGTGTATTTATGTTTTTGACATTCCGCTAAAGAAGAAACCCCTAAGGCTACGCGTTAACACGGCCTCTATGTCAGAGACAGACTTAGCAAACATTTTTATTAGCCATTGATTCATAGCCAGCTCTGCTGAGCAGCCTTTTATGCTAGACAACACCGCACGAGTGCAGCTGGAATCGGTCTGATAATTAAACCAAAGCACCTCTACCCTCTAACAGCGCCTAATAAAGCTCTCATGAAAAAGATATGGATGTGAAAAAGAAATGGAGGTGTGGAGCAACCGGATGAGTAGTCCACTTGCTGTGAAAAATGCAGTAGGCAAAACAGAAATCCCAAAGATAATGGAGGTGAAATGCATGGGTGACAGTTTGCTACACCATTGACTGATCTGAAATATCTGACACCGCAAAGCACTTTGGAGCCACTAATTACTGGGTATTAACCTACTTTTATCCCATTCAAGTCATCCACAGTTCCTTTAAAGCTGAATATGCACATGCTTTTTTTGAAATGCTCTAAATTTGCAGTGGGTTTACCTTATAGCCTGTCAATGAAGTTTAAAAGGATGTAGATGGTTCAGTGTGAGTTAAGCTCTATTGACACCATCTGTGACTTGCAGTCGATTGCCACAGACAATAATTTAGACTCAACCCGGTGTTTGTAAAAACAAGACTAGTCTGCTTATCTCTGTGCAAAGTACATGTCATTAACATATGAAGTTAGTAGTAACTTTTGTATTGTAAAAATACTAGAAAGAGTCATGACATAACTATAAGCACATTACATAAGCCTTATGCAGATAGTAATTCTCTCTCATGGAATGTATTTATTTTCCCACCACCAGCATACAAATTTCTGTTCTAATTACATTTACATTCATGCACTGCAAGACGCTTTAATCCAAAGTCTCTTGCGTATATACAGTGCTTTCAGTTCATGCAATCCTTGGGAATCAAACCAATGACCTTGGCATTTCCATGCTCTACTGTTTGTCAAAAAACAGTAGGTAATTCCTGTAGCTCAAACAGCAGAGTCATGTGTGTCATATTTCATATCACATGACATTTTTCTTTTTTATGCAAGACAGAAAATTTAAATCACAGATTATTAATGTAACTCCAAGCCAGCAGAGGGAGCTCTCACAGCTCCCTCTCTGGTGACTTCCTGTTTGGCAGGCTCCTGCTTAAATGGCCGCCGAACCGGAAGTCGTGAAGTATTGTTTTGCTGTGGTGGACTACCAAACGTTTCCCCCGTTTATGCCTTGTTTTTCTTGTTCATTGTCATAATCTTGTTCTTTTTTGGATTTTGACCCAGGACTGTTACCTGTGGGTCTTTATTTTTATTTTTATTTTTTTTATGTTTTGCTGCCGGCCCTCGATCTCGGATATTATTGTTTGTTGGTGTTTGGACCTTGCTTGTTTGACCACGCTGTGTTTTAATAAAGCAGGCATTTTCAGCGCTTGTCTGAGTCCAGTCCGTGTTACAATTGATTTGCCAATTATTACATACTTTATTTACAAAACTATTCAAGTATTTTAACCCTTAAAACAGTCAATAGCGATTAGTTTGTATTAAAACTATGAACATGATTTGCTCATGCTAGTAAAAAGTAGGCAGTGTTGGCAGCATATATACACCAAGCTTATCTATTCGGTGATATATGTTCAGTTTGATCAACTGAGCTGAGCTGTTGCTTAGTGTGAGAAACTAAAAATGATATAAATATGACAGATATTTGTGTTAATGAAGAGCTTATTGACGGAAATATTTATGAAGTGTGTTTGTCGGTGTGTGTGTGCGCGTGTTTACACAAACAGTTTGCAGTTATAACCCTCTGCAGCGTTTATGTAGGTATACTTCGTCTAACGCTAACAATGTTTCTTTTCATCTGCAGTGTAGTTTACATGCAGTATAATTAAAATAACAGTCCCTATTCAAATCTTTGCCATCATAAGACAAGATATTCTAATTAACACTTTAATAATGAAGCACACAGTTAGACATCAAAGAGAACTGAAAACATCTCAACACAGAGGAGGACTGGAGAGAGCAGCTAGAGATGGAGGATTGTGGTTGGAGGGTTTCGCAGAAGTTCATCTATCATCTCGGCTTTTGCTTTGCTTGAAAAATCAAAACAAATGGTGGTGGAAATCAATTACATGAAGAAGAAAAAAACAACTATGTAGCTTGTCAGAAATGCACAGTGTTCTCTTTGGCTCCATTTCTTTATGCTTGACAACATGACAGACTTCCGAGATTAAAATCTGTAAACTTTATATATTATTTAAGCCTGTGCCTGTTCAATCAATTCCCAAAAGAGAGTTCTTTTAGGTTTTGTTTTGTAGATCAATATGCTAACTACATCAATGCTTTGGATAACAATGTCTTAAAAGAAACACCAATTAAACTGTAATTTGCTTTTCAAAATGTCTTCCATGGAATGCAAAAGAATGCAATGTTGAGGAAATAAGAATCAGGAATGTTCTTTAAAATGCCTTTTGTGTTCCATGAAAAAATCGTATATGTTTGACGCCACATTTTTACACTTTGGGTGTCATTATCATTATTAGTATTATCTTTTTTTCCCTCTCAATCTCTATTAATGAAAGCATGAAAATATATACTCGATTTAACCGATATCGGCTCGCAGATTCTCTTTAATCTGAATTCTGACAAAGCTTCAAACAAGGCATGTGACATAGTGAATTAAGTGAAGAATAAATAGGAAAAATAAGCTCAGCCTGAAAAGAACAAAAAAAAATCTTTTGTAAACAGCTGTGTTGTCAAGGAAACAAGCACCATGGTGACACTTTAATCTGAACAACTGTAATTGGAAATGAGTGTAGTATAAAATCTTTATGTCCAGAAATTTGAGGAATCTGGTGAAACAAAAAGAAAATAACTTAAAAACAAAATACCAGATTGCTCATTATTGCTGGATAGCTACTTGAATGTAGATAATGAAGATAGAAATGGAGTGATTGTGCTGTGGGGATAATATAATAGCCAAACTCAGGCAGATAAATGGAAGTTAAGGTTAAATTGAGTGGATCCACTCTGGGTCAAATCAGCATGAGCAAATCCTACTACTCAGATGAACAACGTTTGCTTAATAGGATGTGCTGCTTTATGCAATTTCTGAAACTCTCCACATACCTCAAGGAAATATTGTATTTGTGTTACTAAAATCAAAAAAAAAATTAAAAAACAAATGTAGTCATTATGACATGAAATATTTATGTGAGGAACAGTATCACATTTGCACCTCACATATTCAAAACTGATATATTCACATTCATGGCCACTACTTTTTAAAAACACTGTGAAATATTATAATATAATATAATATTGAGATGAGTTTGAACTATTTTGTAATGAATCCCTATTCACTAGCATTCTATAGAAAAAAGATGCATGAACATTCTATGAAGCTTTCTCTATTGTAAAAAAAATATATATATATTATGCTTTCATGCTTTTTACTTTTTTTACCTTTCCATGTTGAATGGGAAAGCATGCATATACTGTATTCGAATTCAAAACAGTGCAAAATGTACTCGATAGCTTTTAAGGAGTAAAGTACATCTATTTTAGAAATACTCATATGAATGAAAATAACGTTTTTATCTACTACAGCTCATGCAATGCTAATCTGGCTTTTGCAATAAAGAACCCCATAGTTCACTTCATGGCTTCCTGTTCAATATTATGAGCAAAGTCACACATTAGACCAAGAAAGCCAAAAACCTAATTTATTTTTCCTCCAATAAACTGTGAAAACCCTTTAGTCTCCCTGTAGTTGTCCAATACCACTTTTCAACATAGAAACATATCCTATGAGCACATCACAGCTCAAACTGAGCAGCATACAAAAGTTTTGGCATACAAAATTGCTACGTACCATATAATTGCCAAGCTACAACAACAATCTACTTCTCCGAGGGACTATGATGCTTCATACATTAACTACAGACTGTAAAACATCATGGATGGAAAATGAGACAGTTATATACTACACATGATTATTAAAATAGCTCCAAAAAGTTTCTAAATTGCATTACTAGCTTAATTTTCAGAATTGGGAGGTCTCTTTTGAGGCATAATCAAAATGTAGTTTAACCCTTGATATTTTATTTTTATTTCATTTTTTTTTTTTAAATCTTGGTACAACACACAATTGATTGAAAAATTGAAATAAAATGTTGCTTCTTTCAAAATAAGCAAATGAGGATTTCTCATGACAGAACACAAGGAATGCATGATCAACAAAACCTTCAAAACGGAGGACCACGTAACGCAAGAGACAAGACCAAAATCTCAAATAACGAAAGGCTCAGAAAATCTTAAGCATCTCTGGCCAATTACCTTGTTAATTACAATCTATTGTCGACGGCTTCAAAAGCAGATCTGCTCCCTGATTAGACAGAGTATTTGTCTTCCAATGCAAAGCCTTAATCGGTAATTATGACCTGCAGCTGCACAAGCTTCATGAAAGACTTTCAGCTGTCATCAGACTATGTAGACCTTATGCGTCTGCAAAAGAGAGGTTTTACTGTGCTGTCTCCTCAATGTAAACCCAGTCAAACTTCTTCTCATGTTCATTAACATTAAAGGTTGCGTATAGAAATGTCATGACTCTCTCATTAGAATGAGAATGAAGTGCTTAAACACTGGCTAAATCTCACAATCTGTCACCTGTAAGAAGCTGGACTTGTTTTACTGTCAAACAAAAGATTGCTATGGCAACCTATTTAATGGGGTTTGTTGAGGCAAGCATTAAAATTGCTATTACTTATACTTGGGGTTAAGGATTTAATCAAATCCCCAACCATGAGTATTACATTTTGGTGCATGAATGATATCTCAATCATGTGGCTTACAGAGCAGAGTTGGGCTACTCTTTTTCTAAGAGATCAGAATTATGATTTTCACCTAGCAGACAAAGGAGGGAAAATCCCATTGACTAACACTAAAGAAGAACCTGCAGCCAACTGCAACAAACCCCTTACGCTAAAAAAACCCTTAGTGATCATTTTTGTATAATTACAATCAGGCCTATAGTAAGCAGTTCTATAGGGTCTGGAACATCATGGCCACTTTCGTGAGTGCTGCAGGTCACAATACTGTACGTGTAGAAATGGCAAGTGGGAGAGAAAAGAAAGGCTGCCCGGAGTTGGAGGATGCATCAGCATCGTATAAATCTGGTGTGTGGGAAAAAAAGTGCATGTGTCATTAGTATGAAAAAAAAAAATTTGGTTAAAAAAATAGAAAAATAACGAAAACCGTGACCCTAAAACCGTGATACAAACCGAACCATGGGTTTTGTGAACCGTGCCACCCCTAGTAATAACGATAAATAAATAATTTGGACTTGGAACTAGGGTTGCAGCTAAATCACAGGGTGCCTGGGACAAAATTTGGGACTTCTTACATCAATTAACTACACCATAGAGCAGTATTTCCCAGCCCTGTTCCTGGAGGCAAGCCAATAAAACTAATTTTGGATGTCACCCTCATTTGACCCATCTCTTTCAGACCTTGGAGTTTCTAGTAACAAGCTGATTTCATTTCAAACACTGCCATAAAAGGACTTAC
Organism: Enteromius unitaeniatus; assembly: GCA_032359435.1. NCBI lineage: Eukaryota > Metazoa > Chordata > Actinopteri > Cypriniformes > Cyprinidae > Enteromius > Enteromius unitaeniatus. Next base: position 2,232,135 of record JAUMHI010000070.1, read on the forward strand.
GTGAGGATAAGAGTACTTTAGTGGGGCCTTTATAATCACAGGTCCTGCTTCAATGTGCCAGGTTATTTTGCCATTATGACAGTCCTACTTGAACCAGTAGAAAACCACCAATTATCCAGTGAGAATGTGTTAAAGCTGCACCTCAACGCCAAGGCAATCACAGCATCCCGCCACCATTTCAGTTACCATTTAGTCAGAACATGTTCAAAAAAAGCTATTAGATGGATGTACAAAGATCCTTAAAAGGAGTAAAACAAAGACAATTTTCTACTAGCTTATATGAGTCTTTAGGGTCATAATGGAAAGTTTGTAATAGTTTGTTTTAAAATTTCTCAATGGTAGTGTAAAAAAAAAACGCTAATTTTACCGTAAAAAACAGCTCTTTTGAAATCACTCTGTTCTGTGTACTTCCCCTTTAAATCTTCACGAGCTCCGCTGACCCCGTCCCTCTTTTCCGAGGGTGTGGCCTCTGTCTGTGTGACACCACACCGACATGCATTTGAGAATGGCTTGATTTCGGAAGGGGCAACTTATTTTTATTAAATTAAAAGAAAACTACTGGTAGATCTTTATCATTGTAGGGTGGTTGTGTACACACATTTTAGTCCAAACAGCTTGCACAAGTGCATGCGGCACCGGATGACCCGTTTAAATAAAACAAGAATTTTCAGTTTCTTTATTTTTTATTTTTCTATATGTGTGAAGACACATCTCAACCCTTCTTCTATAGGGTCAGGACTCTCCACTCAGCAAAAGCACCCAAAGCTCACTTTCAATCAGCAGTGCTTCACATTTCCAATTGAAAGGTGGACCTAAACAAAGCATGAGGAAAATGGGGTCACTGGGCAGACTCTCAGTGACACCATCAGTAATGTTCAAAGGTGGTTTATAGGACAGGCTTGTCGGGAGGACTAGACCCTACACAGGGTCTCATCTGGTCAGTCTAGATAGTTCCAGTCAGTCAGACAATGTTCTTTGCACCCGGCCAGCCCAGCATGTCACTCAAAGACAGGACTATAAACGCCTCACTGCCCCTGACAGGCTTCTCTCAAGTCTAGAGTGCTGACCTCGATGAGAAGTGTCTTTTCACAATCCAGATGGAAACCAATGCATAGAAATGGATAGACCCATTAGTGAAGGAAGTTCAGAGGTGAAAGGGGATCACTTCTTGACATGTTCTTTGGTTCCCAGTGGGCATTTTGAGACTATTCCCTGAGTGACAGAAGGTGGTGGACAGGGTCAAGTCCATTAAAGCACTACAAATCAGATGAATATTTCAGTGTGATGATCTTGTGTTATGACTGGTGAGAAACCTTTCTGTGACCCCCGATTTGACTCAGAGACCTGCCCTGGAGGTCAAGTTGTGGTTTGGAGGTCTGTAAAGTCTGACTATGCATGCAAAAGGTTATGAAAAATTACGGGTTAATGTTTTTATTGTCAATTTGCAAAACTGTTCAATCACCCACACAAAAGGTCAAGAGTCCACCAGGGATAAAGAGTTGGATGTTGCTTCTACAGATTTATGTAGCAGTTAATTAAAGAACATGACATGAGATGTGTGGGGGCCGGGAATGAAAGTGAGGGAGTGTTGTTGCAAGCCTAAAGTTTGAAAGCATGTTATGAAGGTATGAAAATCCAAGGACTTTCCGAGGTGAAGGCATGGCTATCAAACATAATTCATAGTCTTGTCTAATTTGTTCTAGAGTGATAAAAAGCCTTTGATTATGCTGTGCTCAGAGATTAAGGAGCTCACAGACGCATAGCTAACCAAGCTAGCGCACAGCAGTTTCGCATATCTTGCATAACTTCCTTTTCCTCTCCTTCCCAAGACAAATTTTGCATGATTACATAAACCCGAACACGCAGATTTGTGTCTCTCAATAAGCAGCGAACATTTAGAAGGTAGTCCAAAGGTTAATAATTAATATTTTTAAAACATAAACCCAAGCCACGTCTCTGTTCTACATGAAACTAGCATTGTACACATGCACCAGCTGTCTAGTCTTGTTGAATTCATATCATTGTTAATGTAGCACTGCAGGACAGCTGTGGATAGTCAGGTAGAGAATGGGTGAATGTGTGGTAGAGACGCTCTAATGCACCCACCTGAGATCTCAGACAGGAAAGAGGACAGCGTCCACAACTGCTACTAGCATGATTTGTTATCAGCTTTTAGTTATGTCAGAATGACCCAGCTATTGTGAAGAGTGCTTAAAGCTCTCACAGAGTACTTAAAATTAAAGTTCAGGTGAAATCAGGGTATGCGTTTAACATTTAGTAGATTATGTTGGAATTGCCCAGTCTGGATGGTTTGAATGTTTTTTTCTTCAGAGTCTGCATTGCTTCTCTCCAAAAGTTATCATAGATTAAAAACACATTTTTTTAAAGATTTTTTTGCTAATTTTTCACATACCCTAGCATGCATGTAAAAGCTGATGTATACTTCAGGTTTAAGTCAACAAATGTACCACAATCTCACAATCTCTTACAGCTTTGCTCGATTCAGTGACATGGGACTAACTAGCTTTATTCCTGTTTACATTTTATTCCCATTGACTCTTTACTACTTTTCAAGTAAAATTGGCTAAAACAACAGTTTGAAGAACATCCCAATGGTGTTTTCCAGTGTAAAACTGGCCACAACATTGCTAAGATGTTGTGAATAGTTACCAGAGAGTATCTATATGCTTGAGTGGTTTGTGTGTTGGTGTACTAGGATGCCCTAGTTGATTGTTTAGCAGCCAAAAAGTCTTGTCAAAAGCAACCTTTATGCCCAAGAAAGTTAGGAATAGTGGTAGTGATGCTTGCTAAGAATTGTACATTTTGTAGGTTACCCCTATTTAGGATTGAACCTTATTTTTCATTTAAATCCTAGGTCCTAGACATTTCAACTATCAACCAATATTGTACCAGCAGCAAAATTCAAGGACAAAGTGGACAGAAGAAAGGGAAAAGGGGGAAGAGATAAGCGCAAAGTGCTGCAGCCCGTCTCAGGACCCCCATTATGTGTGTGATGGTGTGAGCAATAACTCTCCACAGCTCAGATAACAGCCTGTGAATTCCTGATGACTGATGCTTCCCCACCTGCCACTTCACATGCAGTCGCGGCGAAAATGTGTCGAGCTTATCAGAGAGACGAGCAGAGAGGGCAGCGGACACTGTGACGGCTCGGCAGTCACTGCCAAGCCGCTATAGGAAGACACAGCATCTAACGTGAGGCAGATGTCTGCTTTAATTACCTGAGAAAAAAAAAATTATCATGTGCATCAGCATCACTTGATAAATAGAAAACCTGCCTCAATTAGCGCTGGCCAATTTTTCCGTTTTTTTTTTTTTAATCGATTCATTTAAAATGTTCCCCCGTTTAGTTTTTAGAAATCGAGGAATCCAAATTTAAAATTTATATTAAAATATCATATGACAATTATATTAAATATTACCGAAAGTTAGACAATATGCCAATACTTTTACACTATGCCAATGATAAAAGTAAAGGAAACATATTTAACGAGTGATTTGTTTTACATTACTTTGAAAATTGAATCATGCTGTAGTTAGATTTTCAAGCTGACCGTTTAATTTTCGATCAAATGTTCTGAAAATAATAATAATAAAATAAATATATATTTATATATTTATTTAAATTGTTTGCCATTTCTTCCAGCACTAGCCTCAATTGTCCTCAACTCTGAAATCTTGTATAGATAAACCTCTGAAAATCAGAATAAAGTTTGATCAACGTCACAGCTTATTTTGGTCAAGATCGCCCAAAAATTTCAATGCAAAAAAAACCCAAAAAACTGAAATGTCAGAATACATAAGTCAAGCTTATTTTATTTATATTTTTTTTTCTGCAGGAACATTTCAAACAAACTGGAATATTAAGTACTGCTTCTCGGACATCTAATTTACTTGCTACTTAGTGACTCAAACATGCAGACCGGCAGAAACCTGAACACCTTATCTCTTAGATGTTGCATAGTGCCAGCCAATTAGACAAGAACCAAAGTTTTTTTACAGCCAGCTTGTGCCATTTCGTCTGCGATATTCTTCCAAGGAGATGTGTCCATTTCCTTGTCAGAATGTCAATCAATCAAAATTATTTTTTTTCTGTGAACCATGCTAAATTCACTAGAAGGGGCTTCTAATTTTCTGCTGATTTAGACTTATAAAGATGTTGTTTACTGCATTTGTTTATATAGTCAAATTACATTCTTTGAAATCATTCTTCAAATGAAATGGATTCGTTTACTCCCAAATTTACCCCAGCGCATTTAGAGTTCTGCATAATGTATCCAGCCTAATGCTACGGACTCATTACGGAGGACAAACCCCTTCCAAGACTATCACACTGAGGTTCGTCACACACCCTTAGTAAGTACATGCCTGAAGACAGCACCCACTGCAGTGTGGGCTAATTAGAAAGCTTTCTTTAATGGGGTTAGTACAGCTGCCACTATGATGAAGTTACCCAAGGTGCTCAGTACAGTAGTTTAATGGGCTCTGACTGGGGAACTGCTGGCGGATTAAAGCTTTGTGTGGCATTAGAGAGGGACTGTGTTCTCGAGGGCTGCACTCTATATGTTAATCATAATAAGGTTGTCAAGGATTGTTTCGCATTCAAGGAGATGCAGGATTCAAAGCTTAATGAAGGCGTTAAAGAATGGTTCGCTTTTTGACTTTTCAAAATAACTGTTCGGCTTTTGTTGATGACTTTTCTCAGAGGCAAATCAGGAAAGCTGAACAATCACTGTGTAGATGTCTCTGAAAATGATACACACGCACACACAAAAACTAATCAATATTGGATACATTGGTAAAGAAATTGTTTCATAAACAATTTTACACAGAATTATAAGCATTGCTATTAAAAACTCTGCAGGACAGTGGACGGAAGCCATGCCGCAGAACAACCATTTTTGGTTTCCCAAAGAACCTCTCAGAAGAAACCCTTTTTAGTGTAAAGAACATTTTAATAATCTAAAGAAGCTATGAAGAACTTTAATAGTTCCATGGATGTTAAAGTTTCTTAATGAAACCATTAATACCAATAGCAAACCTTTATTTTTAAGAGTGGTGCATTTCCCAAAAACAAAGTAGCTCAACTGGCCCATGGTTTCTATAATCTAATCAAGCCCTTGATCAGAAACTCTCATACTGAATGCAAAAGAAAAACAGAATACATGTTTAATCTTCCACTAACCTCAAAGAGAACACAACATTAAAAATACAAAGTCATCTCAAAAACACAAGAAAAATGTTGCAACTCACAAAAAGAAATGGAAAAAGCAAGAAAGAGACAGAGGCAAAAAGGTAGGAGGAAAAAAAAAATAAAAAATCTTGCGTCTGATAAATTCAGGGAGTGGTGAGGGAGGAAATCGCTTCCGCCAGTCATGCTTGACCGTGCTCCTTGGAAAGTACCCCCCCCCCCGTGCGTCGGGTCATGCGCTGAATAGAAATGAAGCCGCACTTCACCACTCCACTCATCCCCGTAATAGACTCTCTCTTGTGGTGACGGCCCTCTAATGAGTTCACTTTCCGCTATTAGGCTGGTTACGACTGCTAGCGCCGTGCTAACCCCTACAGGCTACAACACCTCACGTTCCACATTTACAGGCCTCTCTACAGTAATGTGGTTTCAAATGATACACGGTTATGTCACATTATATTGTCTGTACATTGCTATTAAAAGAGTATTATCGTATGCTGATTTCGATTTGTAGATACGACTGTGGGTCCCAGGGGAATTAGAGGCCTTGAGTAGAGTCAGTGAGGGGAATGCTAAAGCACTCGCACACACCGGCATCATGGGTATGAATTGCCACAGTGTTCTCGGGTTTGTTGTGATGCCTGCAAAGGCCCGGGGCCGGTCGCATGTAAAGCTTCTCAAACATTCCTCATGAAAAATGAAAATCTCTAAGTAGATCCATATTGTATAATGCATGCCGAGGCGGCTTCATGGAGATTTATGACGCCGCTGTGGCCATCCAAGAGCAGAACCCTGGGGTGAGGGGGAGTGATCCAGTCGCTGAGGGCAAGAGTTGAGTGTTTTGGCTGGCTCTGCTTTGTCTCAGTGGGTATGAGGAAGGGGATTTCATGCGCTTTAATCCTCCAGTTTTACAAGACAGGCAGTTTATGGGGACATTGTGAATGGCTGTTTCCCTCCATTTAGCCAGCGCTCCGCACTCATTCCAGTTAGTTTAACGCTACTTCGGCTCCAAGAAGAAGGATTACGCTCGGGTTCATGTCGCTCTAAGAGAAGCTGCCCGGGTTCTTGCAGTGGGCGAGTAAGTGTTTGTTTGTGTGCCATTCGGCAGGCTCCACGCACCACGACTTCCATTTTAATTTGCAACAATGGGGAGATGGATGGATGTGGCCAGGCTCTAGAGTTTGACCTCATGTGCCCGTGCTTCAACTAAGATTGTGAAATTTCAAAGCTGCGACAGATGGAGGTCACGGCTAATGACACAAAGTTATTGAAAAGGAACTGTGTAGGTTAACTATGTAAGGGATACATATACATTCTCATGCCTTTAGCACGCCTAGAACAAAATTGATTACCATGTGTAGGAAAAAGGTATTAAAAATGTGACCTTTCTATATTTTGGTACCTGGCCTAATGCCATAATAACTCATGTTAAATTTTGTAAGTGTGAGCGAGAGTGCGCAAGCCTGGGAGGTAAAGGCCACATTGCCATTTCAGAGCAAACTCGCAGGCACACACACACACCACTAAATGAGTGTCTTTTATGTGCGGTAAGGCATGCAGAGGCAGCCATTTAAAATTCATTGTCAGCAAACATCAGAGGATAATGAATTTGCTGCGCGAACGATTTGTGAGCAGGCTTTTTTTGGGGGGGTGGGGTGTCGAAGAACTAGACCCTGAACAAGTTATTAGCCAGCTATGAAGATCTTACATTAAGACTGATGGCACAGTGCAACAGGAAGAACAATCACGGGAGGAAAGTTTTCAAGGCCTTTTGAACCATGGCCAAAACTCCTCAGGTGGCAGTTTGTTCATGTTGTGCCAAAGGACACAAGTTAAATCAAGAACAATGCTCCAAGTGGATGTCATTTTCTCCTTTAACATCATAACATTCAAAAAAACACAATAGAGAAGGGTAAGTTCATCTGGGGGCTTTTGTGAATGTCTTTCCTAATTAAGTTTCCCATCAAAACATATGAGGTTCCCTACCAGCACGCAGAGAGAAGGAATGGAAAAAAAATCCAATTCCATCACTGAAGAGCGTAACAATGGCTGCAGTGGCCGGCACCAGACAAAAGCTAAATGAATTCATACTAGCTGAAGCGCAAAGACATTCTTTAACTTCTTATTATACCACACCTCCGATATGTTGTGATCTTGTTCTTGACAGAAAAGTCCATTCCACTCTGTTCAAATTCAGACGCAGTGCCCGCAATAATCGCAAGAGATAGGTATGATAGCTCCACAATGCGTTCACTACAGCCAGCAAAATCTATACAATGAGGAAAAATAAATAAATATACTGTGACCAATACGGGGTCACGTCAAATGAAGTGGCTCACAAAATAATAAAAGTATTGAAAAAATGTGAATGGATGTATGCGCAAGTCCTGCCTAAAATCTACAGGTTAAGCAACCAATGGCAGTAGAGAAGGATTGCCCTGACAGCAGAGCTACTTCCAAAGGACCGTTCAGATCTGTAACAGCCCTCATCAAGGGCCATTCTTGCAGTTATAGCTACTATCCCCACTATCCTAAAAGACCTGCTTGAGTAAAGTCTCGTGGCTAAACGGCAGGACGTTAGATTTTTAGAAATGAAACAAGGTGGTATTATATCCAATTTTGATCATTCAAAATGGTCAGTTGTTGGCCTGGTTGATGTATCAGTCTATCACTAATCATGACCAAATTAGGCATGATCTTCACCCTTCAGTCTGGAGAACAATAAATCCTAAATCCTTTGTGGTACTAGAGGAAGAGGGGACCTCATCAGCAGTAGAAGAGATAAGTGTGAATGGAAGCAGTGCACACTGGGTAATGCCTTTGCCGAATGTCTGCTTGATGTAATTAATCAGTTATTGTTTCATACCCGTTGTACCATCTTCCCTCCTCACCATCATAATTATTACTGTGTTGCTTTCGGTGATGTTTTCGGGAGCCATAATTCATCAACAAATGTCTGTCAGAGATATGTCTTCATAAGTTTTGACGTGTTGGTATGAGTGACAGAATGTCTTACACAACCGGGGAAAAAAACTCTAGATTCATACAATGTATGTATGTCTGAAAGTATGTGGCCGATGGACAGAAAGAGAAGAGCAGTGTGTTCTGGGTAATAACTAAAGCCTAGGCCTACAGGTATGTCCTCGACCTGTCAAATTCACCAGATAAGAGAACTTTCTGGCTTGTTGAAACTTCCAGAAAGATGTCTGTTTTCCGTAACAGAAAGACCTTATTTTAGAAAGAAGAATTGTGTCAACGACTTGGAGAAAAACAGGATTATAAGCAATTGGTACAGACACAAGAATGTTAGATTAACAGAGAAACAGTAGAAAAAGTAAGTAGGTTTATATAGCAGTGTGCACATGATACACATACAAGGGATTCCAGGATTTCCCAACCTTGTTTCTGAAGACTCACCTACAATACACATTTTGGATTATTTGACTCATCCATTTCTGGTCTTGAAGTCTACTGTATACTAACAGTCTGATGTACTGAATCAGGTGTGTTTAATAGAGTTGGAGTCGCACCACAGTTGTGAATGAGCTTGGACTCTGATGGACTCTTGTGGACTCTAACATGTGTCTGAACTACACATGATGTGACAAGATACCAGCAACAAGCAATCTGGATGTCCACTTCAGATGTGACGCAACACCACGACACAACAGAATCAAATCAATGATCACAGTCAGAACCATGTGTGGGCGGGCTCTCTCTGGAAGCGCACTGCACTCGCAATGACATGGATAGGTTTATAATGCAATTCATAAATATTAAAGCTTTTTAATATCATTACATGCACATACGAGTGACTGATAACATCTCTGCCATGAAATACACTTAATGGTTCGCAGTGAGTTCACAGTTTTAACTCTTAAATCTGTTGTTGCTTTCAGTATTGTTATAAAGGTGTCACAAAATTATATTTAATTTTTAAATCAAGCACATAATAACCCGAGATTATCTAGTTTGTATGTTGTTGTTGCAGCAAAGTTGTTATAATATTTTTGTATTTAGAAACGGTTTCTATTTTGTGTCGCCATGGTGGCTAGTTGGGACAAAAAGTCAGATTAACATTGAAAAGATACTTTTCATTGTATGTTGCGGTGTTGCGTCAGATGTAGTTAGGACATGGTGTGACATTTTGGATGCAGAACATTTTCAGCATACAAATTAGTCCAAGTCTTTGTATACACAAATTAGTATACAAGATAATAAACAAGTAGCAAGGTAAAAATTAACATAAAAATACATTAATAAACATTACCCATTCAGAGTCACAGTTTTTAGCCACCAGACTTGACAAGGTGGACTTGAACCAAATTTTTATTTGGCATTAGTATGAAAATGTGTACTGCTGACTTACCTCCAGAAACATGGGAACTCAGGTCATTCCCCAAGTTCATTAAAAAAGTCCAGTCATCATCCCTACAGATAGAACATTTATCCTACATTAAGAAATTAGTAGTCAAGCCTACCTTAGGCCCCTGGCAGCTTGAGGCCTTGGTGCAATAATCCCACTGGCCTGATCCACAACCCAAACTTTAAGAAATGATTTAAACAGACTGGTCCTGTAATATGGATGAGAAAGTGTTCCAGCACAGGTCAGGATTAATCTATCTGATGAAGCTGGTTTACTAAGAAAGCCTTGCTTGTGGAGTTTATTAAGAAGCTTTGTCAGGTATTCTGGCCTTTTCAATGAGGAGCAGTGTTGAAGTTTGTTTTGGTATGTGGTCATCAACCAAATACAACAAAAATACTGAAGAACACCAAGTCTTGCTGGAACCTGGTACGAGTTCTTGAAAAGTGTGATCTTGACGTGTGTGTGAAGGCAAGCCTGGGGTGGGTGGACTTGACATGAGACAGTGATGGAGGTTGGACGCGAGTACTGAAGGTCAGAGAGTGCTTGCAGGAGGGGCATTCGGCTAGTGCTAGGAAAACAACAACAGAAAGACCTGGAGGGCAGTGTGAGGGACACTAGGGAAATGTGTGTGTGCGTGGGGATATATGTCAAGTGCTGTGTACATTTTAAAAGGCAGATCTAATACAAAATGACAATAGGAAGGTAATGTTGAGGGTATTAAAAGTCCAAGGATACAATGGTTCTTGCCCCAGTCAAAGGTGCTAAAGTAATATAAACAATGCCTACAAGTCTACAATTTGACAATAATGTTAAATAAAATAATATTTATTTTTGCTGGACAATGTGTAGTTTCATTTATTGAAAGGCTTTAATTCTAAACTGCCTGACTAGACCTGGTCATAAATTTTAAAGAAACTTTTAACACTTATTTGTGCTTCATACATATGGTGCTGAGCGATATCTTTGGACAGCTAACGCTACAGATGCGGAGGCAGCCCTTGTCTCCTGCAGACTCCTGTTCCAAATTTACTTGTCTGATCCTGACAAGGAACCATTGTCCCAAAGGGAGGTGCTGCCTGACTATAATACAGGGTGACATTCAAAAACGTAGAGGAATATGAAAACAAAAAGAGACGGTACACTTCCTTTCCCAAAACTTTTATGAACAAATTTGAAAAATGTGAAACTAAACTTGCCTGGTGCCACTACAATGCCAGGTCAACGCTATGTGGTTACTAGAGTATCCTGGGTGGTTGCTTGCTGGCTTAAAGCACAATTAGAAGTTTACTAACAAGTGATATACTAGTCCCTAGAAATGGCTCATTGCACCTGGCAGGAAATGTTAGTTTCATGGCTGTGAATTGAGATATGGAGTAAACATATACCTTTAATTTGATATGGGGAAACTCTTGAGCGTAAAATAAACAATTTTTATATGATTTCTAATCATGTGGAACTCAATAAAAACAATGTGTAGTTGCATGTTTTAAACCGTGTGAATACGAAATCAGCGCTTCAACGCAACACCTGCCTCCTTCAATAGTTCCACAAATGACTGGAAATATCGATGTGTCTTTGTTGTGTTATGATTACCCTCTCTAATCTGATGGGTTTTGAAAAAGGTCCCCTCATCTCCAGCGCTATGATTTGAGGAATTGGCCGCCTCCGACTGTGTGCTGGCTTGTAAGGCTCATTTGAGCCGAAGCAATAAGAGTCGCAATCAGAGCTAGAATAACACCAAATTTGGGGCTGAGATGTGAGGTTAATTTCGCCAGTGCCACTTGAAAGTCAGCAGGCTCCTTCTTAATTAATCTAGCATGACTTCCAGCCTCAGCAAGCAAATCCTCCCAGCCACGTGTCGACAAGCGCCACACGCTTGAGAATCAAGCCGGGGCTGGGAGAGGGCACAAGAGGGAGGTGCGAATTACCACAACTGGACCGATCTCATCTGTACATCTCGTTTTTCCACTTGGAGTAGAAAAGCAAGACTCTATAGGCAACACTATCTTAAAATTCAATGGAGAAATGGGTTTAGTATTGTATACAATTTCTTTCAGTCTTGTATTGTAATTGTTGCTTGTCAGACTGCACAATATACCCTGGTGAGATCTTGAATAATATTTTTTTTTAAAATATAATCACAGTCTGCCTTGGCTTTTATGTTAGATTGTAGAACATATTGTTAGAGAACCTCCGTCACAACTTCCAGCATTGACTACACATCATTAACGTTTTCAGCCATGTGACCGGCTCGAGGACCTGAAGGGCAAAGCATCTATACAGCTGAAGCACAAGCCTGCCAATTTTTCATCTGTTTCACAGTTGCAAACATGTAGGTGACCTATCAAAACAATAAAATGAAGGAATGTGAACAAAATGCACATTTTGGAAATTTACAATCCATTCTAAGTCTCCGCGGCAATATTTCGGTTGTTAAACAGTGCCACAAAACATTTTAAAAACACTTAAAGTGCCATAATACATTTAAAACTCTAACATTAAAAGATCAAATTCGGTATTCACCATATTAATGATCCATAGTTTACAAACTTTGCACATTGCGTTTATATTCTGGGTTCATCTTCTTGTCTGCACAAATATACATCAATAAGGTGTTTTTAAGGTGAATTTCGTCTTTTAATATCTGCATTTTACTTCATTATTATATTATGTAATCTGCATAAAAATAACTGGTCCGTGGAGCAAAGCAACGTTTTGCTCACCAGGTGGGTGTTCCTATAAAGGTGTGACATCATGTAAAAACTGTCAATTGGCTATTTATTACATCACAATCAAAATACTGGCTATGCAAGAAATCAGAAATCAATGATACATTTTGAAAAAAGTCTTTGTGTTAAAAAAAAAGGAATCAATTAAATTGACCATTTTATATATAACATCAGTTTTTTTGTGACCCTCTAAATTTATTTTCAGAAATGCAGTCAGAAATCTATGCAACTAGAAATATATTTAGGAGGTGTACATGAGGATTAACACACAAAAATCCTACATCACTTCCACACACACACACACACACGTTAACAGTCAATCCCATCAGCCGGCACGGCCAGGCTTGCCAAACAGGTGCAGCATTATAACAATCTGTGAACCGCAACATCTTTGTTGGCCTGAAATGTGATTTAATACTCACACATAGGCGCACACACACAGCCAATCTCCTGCCAAACCAGCCCCTTCAGGAAGAGCAACAGTGTCAATGTCAGAGCTTCATTCTGGTGTCTGTAATGGGTGGACGGCTTGCTGACACTGCCATGATCACACTGTGCGACGGTGACTTGGAAAGGCATAGAGGACAGCAGAGAGGGAGGGAGACAGGGCCCTACACAAGATGCCGCTGACCTGATTCAACCTCAGGGCCCAGAGGAGGGCTGAGTGACTAAACAGCACTCATTAGGATAAATACTAGCTTGGACACAGCAGAGAAAAAAAAACACCTGGTAACAATAAGGGATCCCATTTAAGGAGGTTTGTATCTAAACAGAGAAAGATTCCTTGCTGTCAACCATCTAGAGGTATATCTTAAATCTCTTCATTAGCAGGAACCTGATTCTAACAGAAGGTGTGCATGCTTTCAAGTTAATTGCAGTGTAGTCTGTAGCATGTTGCTAATTACTCTAATGCAGTTTTTTTCAGCAGGGTAATTTACCTGGTCAGTCTGATGTTGGCTAAGAGATGACGTGGAGTGATTCTAGCTAAAACAATGCATACATTTACATTGATTGACCAGTTTAAACTAGCAACAAACATCTACACAACATAGACCAGTTTTCCCTGCTGAAAAAAAAAAAAACACACATACCATATGCTGGTTAGGTAGGTTTTGAAGCTGGGATGCCGGCTTAAACTAGTCCTACCTAACCAGCATGTGCTGTTTTTTTCAGCAGGGTTGGCAGATTTGGTTTTTTATTTCCAACAGGGTGTAATGTTAACATGTTGCTAAGCTAATGACTACTGAAACCAAATGCACATTCACGAGTCTGATGTTAGCATGTTGCTAAGCTAATGACTCCACTAACAAATTGACTAATAACAAAACCACAAATTAATATCCATGATTTTGATGTTGCTAACAACTCTACTAAAATCTAAAGCACAAAGTACAAACTAATACACACAGGTAGTGAGCACATACCATTTCATTTTTTAACGCAAAGCCGTAGTTCTTTTTATGACTGTCAGTACGCATGGGAATACAGGTATATGCAGCACGTTAATACCTATACGCTTCTAGCCAGAGAATATACTCCTACTCATGGATACTATTGTTTGTTTTAGGTTGTTCAAATAGTGTGTTATGCAAGCCTTTATCAGATATCAGTAGTAATTCATATCATATTCTTGTCAGTGCTGCTCCAGGAGTTAATGTGTGGTGAGTGCAGCATCAGTAAAATGAAGATAAATCTCTCCCTTCACTATTGTGTGTCTGGCGTTTCTGTGGCGGGCCCCTTGAGAAACAGCTGTGCTTTCGCCATGCAGACATGCAAAAAACTGCCGGGTCTAGCACGAATGATGGTAATTCAGCTTTTTAGCTCGTTTCTGACCTAGAAACATAATTCATTAGTGGATACCAAACAAATAAATCAGAAATCCGAAAAATGACTTCTAAAAGCAGTCAAAAGCAGTGACACAAGCACTAAATCTTCACTCACACTCAGATGTGACTACATGTGCGAATCAGGTGCTAAATTTGGAATTAGCTGCTCACTGGCTAACAGCACATACATCACACTAATGCAGTTCTGTCATCCTCTGCATCCTCTTAATCAGAGCACATCTGTGTTCAGATGGCATGCACACTCACCAATAAGGTAAACGAGGATGCCGGTCCGAGCCACAGTTTGCACTGGACTGGACTTTTGCTTATGCTTAGAAACACGCTTTTAGCATATCAAGCTTACTTTCATAGAATATTTAAGACATGCAGTTGACTTACATGAGACTATTCATTCCCAAAGTTACATATCTACTTCTAGTTGGTCATTATATGTTAGTATAGAATGTTTTATATTTTAGTATGTTAAAATGTGATTTATTCCAGTGACAGCTTTTTCCTGCGATTCTTCAAAATAAATCAATAAACATAAATATGCATATGCTGATTTGCTGTTCAATAAACTTGTGAAACCCTTTACTGTCACTTTTAATGCATCCTTAATTCAATGCATCCTTGCTTTATGAACATTTCTTGAAACTCATGAACATAGGAATTCAAAAAAAGACCCTATTGATATCTACAGACCTCAAACAATGCAAGTATGTAGAGAACAAAAATAGGGCCCACAGTTGACTTCTCATGTTTGTGTTACATGTAATTTTGTGATCATAATGCACCATATTAGTGTTCTTCTACACTGGAAACACTGAAAGAAAAAGCAATTCTTAGTTCTAGGTCACATTATGAAACAGCAGCGCCGCACATTGAATTAGCATTTCACATATTACCGTGTCACCAAATGTCCTCTTTTGTTTTAATGGGAGCACAATTTGTCGACCTCAGACATAATTTCACAGGTATCTGATGCAGAAATGGAAAAAGGTTGGCCCAGTGACTCCAACTTTTGTTACAAGCTAATGGAAACACAGCGTTCCATTTTACGGTCGCGGCCACTGTGCATTCAACCTTACTGGTCTCCGAGCGTCCAAGCAGGGAACACAACTAGTTCGCACTCAATCAGTGGATGTGTTTCAGACCCGTGGGCATTGTCATGCTGTTATAGTACAGTCGCAATGCATGGGTGACCTTGGGCTAGTTAGCATACAGGCCAGCTTGCATTTAAAGGTCATTTCAGTGGCCACAGCATTGTTATAATGGAAAGCAGCTCCATTCATCTATCAAATGAGATTCTACACCTTTTACACAGATCTTGTTTTACTGCGCCAACACTTTCCCAAACATTTGTCACCTAATGCAAAAGAGAAGCAGTCAAATGAGTTTTACTTGAAAAATAAATAAATATTAAAACATCAGGGAGGTAAAGTGACACTAGTTGACAAGTAAAGGGAATGCACTGACAGTTCAAAGGCATGTTCTAGTAGACGGATATTTCAGCGGCTGTGTGTCAGCAGCTAAAGCTTTGAGGCGACTGAATGTAGTGACTGTATTATCCCATGGAAGCAGCTTCCCTGGCTGGATTTCCATTTATGTGCACTTCTAAAACAGCATTTTAACCTGAGACGTGACTGCAGAGTCGGTCTTGAAACTGGCAGGCCAGTAGAAATAGTGTCGTCTGGGTGGCACAACATATGGAAAGCTTATGATACAGGTTCTGATGCATATTATTTTCATGTAAGCAAACCAGCGTATGCATTTCAAAAACGCCATTTGAAAACGGCAAGGATGCCATATTAAGCTTTTTTTTGCCTTTGAAACCCAGATTGTAGCATGTGAAGCAACACAATAGTGCAAAATAATTATTGTATGAATGCATTTCCCCCCATTTTGCGTATACCTTGAAATACACAGCATAATCAGGCTATTATTAATCATATAATAATATTTAAACGTTTTAAAAATGATCTTTTTAATTAAATTAAATTGTGCTTTTTTTTTTATTAAAAAACAAATAAATAATTGAAAAGCATACAAATTAGTGAAGAAAAGAATCTGGCACACACTTTATGCTAAGAATGTTTGCCCTATACATGTATAAATATTAATTTGAAAAAAAAATATTTTAAAATATATTATTGTCAACATTAATAAATTAAAAGGCCAAGCTTTCACCGTAACTCTTATCAGAAGATAGAGATAAAACCCAGTTTTCTTTGTTTAAAGCTACAAGCTCTTCAGCATTTTATGGGATTTGCAGGGTATATACACTAGAGTAAAAATGTGATTTTTCATATTTATCTCACATAATGTTTAGCTCTGTTGTGATTTACTATTACTATTTGGCATCAAATATAGTAAAGGATTGAACGTGGAGGGCATCTGGACTCCAATCTAATATCCCAAGTGAACGTGAAATCCTCCAATCATCACACTGATAGGGGCTTGGGGGGGCTGGGCATCTGCCAAAAAGCTTCCCTATACTTTTCCCGCAACAGCACGCCAGTCACTGAATACAGGATGACAAATTACCCTCCATGTGCCTTCAGACGACGGTGGCCTCCCCATCACAGCCACCTCCAGATGGACTCAATTAAACTATTAGCCAATGAGTGGGGCCTGATGACTCCATTAGGAAACATTTTGGGCTTAAACAAACTGAGGCAATCAAATGCATTTCTCAAAAATACCACCTGCTTATGCCAAGACAGCGCTTCATCATACTTACATAAAACTGGTTAAGTGTTCCTGCCAAATACTTTGCAGACTATTTGACATGCTATATAGTGTACTGCATACTATTTTGTTTTTTTTTATAATATTGCATGTTAGACAATCAACTTTGAAACTACAAGTTCACCAGCAGTCATTAGAGTATTAGTAAACTGTCTGCTTAAAATCTGCTAACACTTTATTTTCATTATACTGACACCCAAGTAGATCTGTAATTAGGTAAACTTATTTCCACTGCGTGGTACGACTCGTCTCGGTACAGCACGGCACGGCTCAGTTCGACTCGGTTTGCGCTTCCACTGCAGTTTAGTACCACTTCAGAGTGGGCGGGATTATTCACGTGTCGTTACAGTTGCGCCGCCTCTACTACCATGACTTCCTCGTAAACGTGCCACAAACAAACACACAACAAAAGAGCATTTTTCATTCCACGGCGCCCCATCAAGCTCTCGCTGGATCCGCTCCTCGGCTATCAATGAGAGGAGCGTCTGTACTTCCTCAATAGACCACGAAACAGCCATTTTTGGTTGATACAAAAAGGTGCATTTCTTCAAACAAAACAGTTGCGTCCGATCCTTCGCTGGCTGTGCTGATTTAAATCTAGCGGGTCTGTTGTGTCTCGTGTGGCAAGTTCAGTGACGCAGTAATGACGATTTTCTCCGGCTAATCAGTGACCAGCAGAGTTTACACGTCACGTAACGGTACGACTCGCTTGGAACCTCGACTGAGGTGGTACTAAAAAAAAGGACCAGGTACCAGGTACTGTTCCCAGTGGAAAACCCCCCAAAAGTGAGCTGTACTGAACCGTACCGTACCGTACTATGCAGTTGAAAAGCGCCATTATTCTACTAACCCTAAGCTCTAACAGTCTACTAATACTAGTTGCAAATTCATGAGTTAATTCACATGTACTGTAGCTGTAAAGTTTATTGTGCACTGCACATTTTAGCAGCACATTATTATAGTTATTCCATGCACACAAAACACTGCCTGCCGTTTATGATAGTTAATAGTATTTTATCTCTTTTGCACTTTACAGTACATTCCGAACATACCTAGTGCGTTTTCAGCATACAGGTTTCTGCACGCATTGCCTGCATCTGTGGTAGCCCGACTGCATGGTTTTCAAGTAGGCAAGAGAGCCCTCTGTGGTGAAGGAGAACAATAATTTAGAGTGAAATACGTGGAGATGGGAATCTGGAGTGGCTCTCTACGCTCTCTCCTGGGCCCCGTTTATCTGTCATCACCTTAGCTGTCCCATATATTCAGGCACAGAGTCAATGCAATTCACTGACACCATCATTCACTTCAGGGCTCTCTAGTGCCAACTGCCTGTAAGAATCAACCTCAGTAACACGGCTTTAATTTATATGACATGAAAGAAGGGATAAACACCAAACCAAGGCTATAAACTCACTTGATCTATTTGAACTGAAGATAGTGCTGGAAAGGTCTAGAGCCATTTAATATCTCTGCAAGCAGTAATTACTAAACAAAAGGTCTTTTGGGGTGAATTATACTACAGGGTATTAAAGGTCAATGGGAAGAGCTATTAACCCCAAATCTGCAGTTACATTTCTGAAATGGAGAAATATACAGCTCTGAATTTATCACGAGGACCTCCCACTAATGCAATAAATGTGAACATATCAGCAGAGAATATGAATGATGTTTAAAACGATTCTTTTTTGATCATTAGGTTAACAGCTCCTGACAGCCATCTTTAACTGTGTGGTGGTATTTGACTCGGATTAACTGACTATGGCGCTAAAAGCACATCCACTAATACTACAGATTTTAAAAGACAACAGTCCAGTAAAGAAGCTTGCAGACTTTACACACATTTAGAATAGAGTTAAACTTGTATAAGCCCTTATACAGACAATTCCCCTGAAGCAAGCTGGAGATAAACCGTTAGCTACACGAAAATGGAATTTCTGTAATTATTTAAAATCACCTTCATGTTGTTCCAAACAAACATAACCTGCTTTAAGGAAGAACAAGAAGAAATTTGGATGGAAACTGAACATATCAAGCTTCAAAATGGATACAAAAGTACCACAAAAGTATTATAAAATAGCCCAAATATATTAGAAGTCATCGGATTTACTGTACGTTATGAACAGGTCAAAATCTGACACTGAATAAAAATCTTGGTAACACTTGTTACATATTAGCTACACATTTCCCCCTCAGTGAATTCTTAATTTGCTACTTATCGATAGTTAGTAAGGCAGTTGTTAAGTTTAGGTATTGGGTAGGATTAGGGATGTAGAAGAAAGTCATGTAGAATAAGGCATTAATGAGTGCTTAATTAGCACTAATAATTGGTTAATATTCTAGTAATATGCACGCTAATAAGCAACTAATAGCTGTAAAATAAAGTTTTACCAAAACCTTGACATCTACTTTAAAGTTCTCAGATCCTTCTTTAGGGATCTTCTATATTAAATAAACTGATCTGGTCAATAAAACTTTTAAATGATATGTTCAGGCTTTCAAGTTGTGTTTAACAGCTTATTAAAGAAGAAATGTCCTCAGAGAAAAATACATTTGTTGAATGGGACACATACAAATATTTTTACGGCATTTACATCCATTTTGAAGCTTTACATCTTGAAGCTTGAAAGCACCAGCCAACATTTACTTGTAATTGATCGATACATTATTAACATTAACATCCCCTTTCCTCCCCACTGCCTTTCTCTCTATCCCTTGCTCCCAAGTCACAGAAACACTCATCAGGAAATAACATAACAGACAACCTGCAATGGGGTCTCCCTGTCCTGGCTTTTTCTGCTCTGTGTGACAATGAGATACAGTGGCACCAATGTAAGAGTCCCTCGACAATGCACCACAGCTGTGCAACTGTCCCACTTTTAGTTGTCACCAATTCCGCCAACCGTTTTTCCTCCCTCACTACTAGCCCAGCACAAATGTTTTCCTTTTAATGACCCTTTTTTCAATATGCAGTTCTTAGAATCTGGTTTCAGACTAATGGAACATGTCAGAATTGAGGGGCTAAACTGTACACTGACATCTCACAGAACATCTGTTTCCTGGATTCACATGCTCTTGCACATGCACGGTAAGGGAATACCCACCTCTGGAGACTTGCTGAAATGCCTCCAAACTGTAGTGTTGAATTAATAAAGCATTTGCTTTGAGTACTTTTGGAATTGTGTTGGGGCCACATTACACCTTATCTTCATCTCATAGACTGTTTATCCATCCCAAACTTAAGAACGAAGCATCAGCAGCAGATCGACCATTTTAACGGAGATTCCAGGTTCGAGAGATAAAGATCTGGAGTTTATTGGCGGGCTTTGTTCTGGCACACATTCAGAGCAATATGTGAGGGACAGTTAGAAGGCGAGATGCCACAGAAGCAGGGGATGCTTTTGTGATGAGCGTACTACCAGCTTGCAGAGCCTGTGTGCTTGTCATCTTCAAGCTGAGCAGAGGCAGAGCCGTGCTTCACAGCCCCTTCACAGCAAGGCAGCAGCAACTTGTGCCCACCCCATAATAATCACTGACATTCCCTGCACGCCAGCTTCCCTCCTCTTCTACTCTGGCTCGCTGAAACTGCCAATTTGCCTTAAACGAGCCAAACTTAATCCCATCACTCCCAGGCTCCTGTCTCCAGCACTGTCTAAATGGCTGCGGCCACGGGAAGAACAAAAGGA
Source organism: Enteromius unitaeniatus (assembly GCA_032359435.1). Classification (NCBI taxonomy): domain Eukaryota; kingdom Metazoa; phylum Chordata; class Actinopteri; order Cypriniformes; family Cyprinidae; genus Enteromius; species Enteromius unitaeniatus. The sequence continues at coordinate 2,252,699 of JAUMHI010000070.1, forward strand.
CAGAGGCAACAAACAGCAAGGCCTTAACCTTCTAACTTCCACCCTCTGGATCGCTTTGTCAAATAACAGCACCTCTCGGCCCTCTTTGTTGTCCCAATCCTCCTGTCATTTCCTTGTAATTGTGCTCAATGGAGCTTGAGATCTACTCTCCCGTGTCTCCTCGCTGCTCTAAGCCTTCTCATTCTCTCCGCCTTGTGCCTAAGAGCGCTGCCTGTCTGTAGATGCTCGACACAAACAAGTGCATTGCACTTAACCCAAGCAATTCTGTGGCTCAACGCCGGCTGGCCTTCCCAGCAAGGCAATGGTTTAACGCGCTATCACCTGTCTTCCACAACCTCGTTCTTTTACCTCTCCACCTCTAGACTCCATCCATCATCCTGTCCTTTTCGAAACTGGGACAGCCAGTCACCCCGGTGCTTAACCCCGCTTTTCCCTCAGTTTCTTTCGGTGCTTTAGGAATCCATCTTTCTCCTGCACCTGCAAAGCATGTCCTTTCCCATGTAGACTGCTGGTCTTCAGAGGATCGGCTAGGGAAGACCAGGCCCACTGACCCCTGTACGGAAGACGTCAGAGCTGTCCCTCTATCCCAGCGTGCTACCCACCTCTCCGTGACAAGTGTCCCGGTTTCCTCATCCATCACTTTCTCATCCTCGCTTACATGCGTGCTCTCTCATAACCGACCCTAACCGAATGTTACTGCTCCACTTTCCTGGCTCTTCCGATAAAGCCTTACCGCATGCCCCATTTTGTGGCTCCTGTGCCACCTGAAGAGCTTGATGAAGGTTCTCCACCCTTCCTAGCCTCCTGCCAGAGCTTATATGTGCTATGTCATAGCTGCCAAAGCTCCACCGACAGTAAGAGCTGCACATTACTGAGGGGCTGATGGGATGCTGACATTAAGACAATAGGACCGTTTTCAGAGGCTCAATTAAATCGCTGGTGACAGCATTCATTTGAGGGCATATCTGCTGTGCGCCACTTGACTCTATTCATTAGTACAAGATGGTACCAAGCAAGTCTTGTTTTATATGTGTTTATTTATAGCTAAATAACCAGCTGGTGAACAGAATCCTGTGAAGATGCTCTGGGCTTTGTGATCTTGTCAAATAGAGTCAGAGACACAAAGAGATGACAAGTGCTTGGGGACTTTGCATGTTGTTTCAGAAGGAGACAAAAATAACTGCCTAACAGAACACTACTATGGGGGATTTCAAATGTTGAAATGTGATCCAGTCTGCATTCGGCACTGGAAGAAAGTTGTTGCGCTTTAGCTTGAAGTGGTATGTTTAGTCACAGGAAGACGTTTTGCCCTTATGAGCAACAATTGTAGTAATGTGCGCCAACTATAATGACTATCAAATTAAGTTGAAATGGATGTTTTTTCCACTAAAGTGTTGGTGCTCAGGGCCAGTCGATAAAAGAGTGTGTGTAAAAAAAAAAAAAAAAGGCACTCCCTCTAAAGAGCCGTGTGATAAGTGGTGAGAGGCCATTGGCAAGGGTGGAGGGTCGCATTGATTTAGCTTGAGCATTGCAGAGCAATTCAGCTGACTCACTTCACTGGAGGTTAAAGAAAGAAGAGATGCGAGGGATGTGTACAATTAGAGCCTCGGTAAATGGCCTGCCAATTGTCAGACTAATTAAAAATGGCTAATTATAATGCGTGTTACTTCAAATAATCACTCAGCTATAAAGTCGTGGCTGTCAGGTGTAAACAAGGCGTGTGACTGCATTGGGGAGAAAATCAATGGACATCTGTTCATTTATCTCAGGCAGGAGACCAAATTGAAAAATGGATTGCCCAACTTGCCACAAATCTGCATTGTGATAAAGGTGCAATACATCGCAACACCTGCTTAGGAGGCGATAATGGGCATTTCGACGGCTGGCCGTTAGCCCCCGTGGATTGCCAATAAAGGATCAAATTGCAATCTTTCGCTGGCCTGTGGACTGAGAGCTGGAGGAATTTGTAGGTATAGACAAGGCGGGCCAGACAGGATGTCTTCAATCATGGAGTGAAATTCTTCTGTGTGGTGAACAGGGTGTTCATTATGGAACTCTAATGAGTGAAAATTAGACAATAAATCTATTCCACTGGCTCCTCGGCTCTGGAGTCCTAAACCTAATGATATTGCATTTCCACCTTTTAACAATGGGCCTGTCCATATGTCCCTTGATAGTTGCCTGAAGATTGCTCTGAATTCAGACCACACTGACAGTCAGCGGAGGATCTCCAAATGATCCGCATCAGGGAACTCTGTGATTGATTGGCTGAACTGACAACCTAGGAAGCCAATTCCTTAAGTAAGAATGGTCATATTGCAGAATTGTTAACTATAATAGGTCCTCAATTTGTAGTTACGAGCATGCACTGCACCTTAAGCCTTTTAAGCAAACAGTATATATAGTGACAAAAACTATTCAAAGCTAACAATTAAAATACAACAGATGAGTACAATGGGGCTAAAGGCCCTCCCAAAAATCCCTGAATGTTATGTTCTTCCAATTATAACATGGCAACCAAATGAAAAACATTACAAAAGCACCTAACAAAATTCTATACTGCCCTAAAGTTCTACAGGTTCCAATGGATTATAGGTGGGTACAGTTTTTTTGAGACAAAAAGAGGAATAAACCAATCAAAAAGACAGAGCTGTTTATAAATGATTGTAAATTTGCACATTTCATATTCACAGTAAGTACCCTCAGACCAAGATTTCTCATTTCCCGCTATTTCTCAGTAATCCTGACCTCCGGGCCTATGTGGTATTGCGGTGTCAGAGGAAGAGAGCCATGGAGAGGCAGGAAGAGAGAGAGAAGCAAGAGCGTGGAATTATAGTGAGAGCGATTAGGCCTGCGTGTGTAATAGATCATGACCCACACACCAGAGCAGAATCCATCTTCTGTAGGGGATCAACCTAACACCTTCACTTGCCCACCTCTCTGAAACTCTCTGAGCACTATCGGTTTCCAAGAAATCTCACATTTCTGATGTTATTCAGCCAATTGTGTTGCTTTTACAAAATTGTGACATTTAAGTAAATGTTTGCAATTTTTAAATGACAAAAGTTCCTGCATAGAAGTTTTCCTACTATCTGAACAATTCAAACATTAAGTACGACCTTCAAATGTCTGCAGTCAGTCCAGCCCATCTGCTTGTCTTTAAATTATCTTCATTTAACAGCTTTTTAAGCAAATATTGATAGATGGAATTAATAAGTGAAATCTAATTACTTTAATTAATCAGCATTTAAATTAATAAGGTTTAAAACTGAATTGTTAATTTTAACAACAGGAGATGACAAGGAAAAGGGAAGAAATGTCAACCTTATTTTTTTTTTATGTACTGTAAGAGTGTGTGCAGCCATTTGTAAATTGAATGTGTGATGCTCTGATGTAATTTACTTGCAGTGATTTTAGCTGAACAAAAACCGTCCATTCTTCTGCCTCAATATGGTATTTGTCATCATATAATGGCAGTGCATTTTTCACAATCATAAAAACACATCGGTTAGTAGTGCAAATAGTTCTTTCATATTCTTCTAGTTATTAGTCTAGTTAAGTCCTACGTTCACAGAACTCCGCTTACTTCCACATTGCAAAATAAGGTGGATACATGTCCGGATTTGTATGCTAACCGCTAGGCTACAGCTCTGACATTTGCAAATAAACCAAATAATGACTGTCCTCATTTTTTAAAACATGCCATAAAGTTGAACCTGGGAAAATAAGTGAAAACGCCAAGCAAGCAGAAAGCGGAAAACGAATATTTATGTCGCTGCTAATCGTCCAGATTCGGGCTCTTGATAAGAAGCAGCAATACGAAGCTTGAATCGCTATCAGTGTGATCCAGCCACACTGTGAATTGTGTTCCTGTCAGAAGTTCTTCTCCGAGACACTCGCACAAACAAGCAGACACAGATTAGCGACATTATAAGCTCCATCTGGCAGCAAGCCCCGTCTCCCATTTCTCTCGCTGTCTCGCTCACCCTCTGATACTCTGTGGCCATTCATCCTTAGCTAAGCCCAGATAGGTATACGGACGCCGACCGACGTGTGGACGGCCCCATCAGGGTCCTTTTGTGCTTTGCAGCTGCTTGGTCCATACACTCTCAATGACGAGGCTTGTATTACATGCGACCCGCTTCTCAAATCCAGTGTGGGCAACATTCCAGCACCTCAAATTCAATAAAGAATCATGAGAGAGAAGTCATTGCATCACTGCAAGCCACCGTTTGATTTACTATTGCCTGTAACTAGACGACCTACCATTTCCAACCACCCTCTTGCTAACACACACACACACACACTACTGTTCAGAACTTGCTTTTGATTCCATTCTTGACTCTCACTCAAAATTTACTCAGTTAAGTACATATTACAAGAAAGTTAAGTGCTACCTTGCTGTACAAAGTGCTCCACACAGCAGTCTCTCTCGTGCTTTCTCTCTCTCGGACTCCCAATAGTTTTTAAACTCAAGCTGAGAATGGCAGGCAGGAAGAATTGCAGGAACAGGTGACAACAAGATAATAGCTTCCACTGCAGAGAGTTCATCACACTGCCCGGTCTCGATTTTGCAGGAGCATGTGTGTTTGGTGAGTTTTATAGAGAAAAAAAGTATGTGTATCTTATTGCGTGTGCATAAACAAGAGAAACTCCATGGATCTGTTCCAAAACCAAGTAATCTGGCTAAAGCAGACGGCATTTAAAGGCATCATAGGCATGTGCCTGACGCAAAGGCCATTCCAAAATGATTTTTTCATTTATTGTTCCTGCTCTACATTGGTACTTTTTGGTCTTGAGTCTTTAAGAAAAACCCAAGTGGTGTTTTTAAGAACTACTGCTCTAATATTGAAAACCTAAGGCAGCAACATATCTTGCGTAAATGCCACGCCAGCATGCACTGCAACACGTCTGCAATGTTTTTAACATTGTGAAAGTAACATTTTCATTTATGATGATTATGCATCTGATCCCTACATAATTTCTGATGATTTCCTACCATCAGATTAATTCAAGATCAACTTAAGCTTGAAGCAAATGGAAATGTGACTGTCTTTTGATTAATGAACTTTCATGAATTGTCCATGACTACATTAATCATGAACTACTGCAAAAGGGGCTTTAAAAATCATTTTAGAGATACTGCACTCACAAAGATTTGTAGCTGATGAATATTTTAGAGCTGAGCATAACCTAAAAATTGTATAGTCACAAAAATTTTCTATTGCCTTTTGCAGGCCCAGAAAGCCACACTGTCATAGAAACATTTAAGTCAAAGAGTCCAGTTTTGAAATACGTTATTTGTCTACCAGCATATACATATTCAAGAAACTCATTTTTATATCACTTTATACAATAGCATTTATAAATAAATACATAAATAACTGTTATGGTCAAGTTAGGAAGTACATTTAGACACAGTATTGTCAGTACGGACATTTACAGCATGCCGGATTAACACAGCTGTGTTTTGTTCCTGGATCTTATTTAGCATTTTTGAATGAATCTTGCAAGTCATTGATTTAAAATGGCATACTACATTACTGTTACTCTTTTTAGCATATCTTACTAAGGCTGAAAAAGTGGGATTCTGAAACCAGCAGTACACTCGCTTCATTTCTGAATGAATCTTACATTCTAAATGAATCAATTACCATAATTAACGATTAAAACAGTAAATTATCACCACTATTAGTGATTTTAGTTTCACATTTTACATTACAGTTGTAAAGCTTTTTTATAGTTCTAAATTTCCTAATTTATACAGAAATTGTGTGAAATAAAAAAAAAAAAAATACCATGCTTGTATTTTTAAAGCCTACTCTGCTTACTGTGTTTTTAGCTTAGCAACATGCTAATGCCAAACTCTGCTGACATTAAATGTTAAATAGAAAAACAGAGGTACAGATAAACTTTCACTTATAAGATTTCTAAATTTAAGATGCTGTGTAAGCAGACAGCATACAGTAGCAAGACAGCTCACTGGGTTTCAGAAGAAAGTCTGTATTTGTGTGCATGTGGGCGACACATTCAAGACTCTTCTTGTTCTGGCGGTCCATTCAAATTAAAATGAACCTCCATCACATTAGCAAGAATAGGACAATAACCCTCTTTCAGCTGTGGGCAGAGAGCAGGATTATCAGTCTTATATATAGACACATCCGCAAACATTATCACTGCTTTCCTGTCTTTATCTCTCGCATACACACACATTCACACAAAATAGGTGTTATGAGATATTCTTTTCACCTGCACTTGAAAGAGCACTCATTTTACTTTGAGAAGAATCTTTTAACGATAGAACAGCCATTGAATTTTCTTGATAGTTGGTCGGAGATATGACTCTTGTTGTGCACACATGGAGCAGGAAAACATGAAAAAGAAAAACATTTTAAGATAACATTTTATATATTTAAAATATATGAACAGAATGTAGGCTATGTATAAAATGGCATGTTAATGTACAGAATGTCCTTAAAGATTAGAAAGAGAAAATAATGGGTCTATTTTTACTAATAATTATTATAATAACAAAGAAAATTAGCAGTTTTCAAATCATGAAGACATTTATTTTACATGAAATATCTATGTATAAAATGTTTTAAAAGCAACCCTTTATATATATATATATTTTTTTTTTATCAGAAATGTGTTAATTATGATATTTGTTCATAAAAATGTTCATTCACTTATTTCACACACAAATTCAGTTAGTAAATGAGACAGATTTTATTTTTAATAACAGAAACTGACACAATTTCCCTTTTATGGATTTGTAATTTAATTGCTAAAACCTGCTAGTTTTAATTATCATAATAAACACAAGAGAGAGTGACGTACTTTAAAGTGAGGTTAAAAAAAGACATTTACCTGAGAAGGTGATAATTGAGAATTTTTATATATATAGTATGTATTGTTCACTTTCTGTCACTGCAAGTGAACGCATAGTTCTGTGTGCATTTGGATATTACCGAAACCTAAAAACCTGCAATACCAGAACACGCTGGCACACACACAATCTCTCTCTCTCTCTGGCAACACATCCTCGGTGTCCTATAAGCCTGAAATCATACGTCGCCCGGGGTCTGGCGTATCCTTCAACCTCCATCGGCTGACCAGACACGGCTTTGAAGGAGACCAGGTAGTTTAACCACAGAAAGCACACACAAGAGAAAGTGTTGCTCTCTCTAGTACATAAAACCTGTCCTGTCCGACTCCTGGCAGCCGGTGCGCAAACAACGAGAGAGCAAATATCACCCCGAGAGAGTGTCAGAGCTCACTCTGTGTGAAAACCAAATACACTCTGGGCTATCACACGAAATAGATGAGCAATTCGAACATACAGTGTTTGAATACAAATACGTCGGCCGGCGTCCCCGAAAGCTGTTCAAATCAGACCTGCCCGGAAACAAATAGGCCTAGCACACAATAACTAAATGAAGAAAATGCACAGAACCGACAGAACGACACAGTGGAAGAATTAGATTAGACAAAGCTAATGCACACCAAGATTTTTTTAAACACCTTTTAAAGGATTTGCAAGATAAGCCCGGGCTCCGTGCATGGCCCCTAAAGGATGTTGAAATCGATGGATGAAGGCAGCTTTACTGAGGGCTATGAGGAACGGAAATGTTATTTAAAGACGGCGGCGTGTCGAATGATGAATATGAAATAGCGTCATATATTTTCACTGCTGCTATCAAAGACAAAGCGAATCTCTCATATCGCATTCACTCACGCCTGTCGCAATAATCATATCTAAATAATACCACAACCAAGACAAGCAGGGATGCGGTCGGCGTGGTTAAGTGCTAAATAAGCGTTTTATGGGGAACGCTGTTACTGAGATTCATGGATTACTGCTCTCATGTGAGGGTCACGAGGAATAAAACAACGTTTAGCTGACAATCTAAATCTATATTTTGAACCTATTTATGTCATTCAGAGTTCTTATTATACCGGAATCATCATCTAAAGCTGTAAAACGTATTAAAAGCATATCCTATTATTATGCTACACTAGTGTTTATCTACTAGTGGGTCGCAAACCAAAAGCTAGTTGCTGGGTTGTTAGTAGCAGACCTCAAGAAATAAACAAGGCTAATAGCAAATAATAAAGTGCTACTTACCACAGATTGCTACAAAACAAAATAAGTAGGCGTATTAATATGCTTACAGAGTCAGGAAAATGCTTCCCGGATCTTCTGCTGTTGACATCAGCACTGTGCATCAAACCAAGATCTACAATATTTTTGGAGCAAAATCATCTGTCACTGGGTAGCAGCTATCCAAATAAGACAGATGCCAACATGACATCAGGCTCCAAGTCCTAAAAAAACCCAGAGACATTCACAAAAAGCAAAAGAAATACAGCTTAGACGGCATTAAATACCGGTTCACTTGCAGTATCTTTTGTGAAGAACACAATGCGTTCTGTGCTGTCGTTGAAAACATCAAGCCATTCAAAAGTCATGTTCACAAACCAACAGGTGTCATATTTTCTATTTTATTAGTGACATGTTAAAATGTGAATTTACAAACCATTTAATTGTGTGTTAGCTCATCAAAATATTTTTTAATGTATAATAACAACAATAATACAAAAAAATCGAAGCATTAGATTTAATAATACTATTGCAAAGCTACTGATTTCAGAGTATTAGAAGTCTTCGTGTCAGTAGTTCTCGCTCGTGGGCATTGTTAATTGATTTGTGGCCCACATAGCAGTGCGGTGCTCGTTTTCCAGGCAGGAGGCATTTATGGAGATGTGCTTGTGCTGTCAGCTCTCATAGCCTGCAATATTATTACTCTGATCATCTGATAACTGCTCGCAGCACAATCACAAGTGGGCAGGCAGATCAGATGAGTCCGCTAGCAGCGTATGCCAGAAACATGTTTATGTACTTTTGATTATCAGGCAGGACCTAAAATATCTATATTTCATTTTAATGTGAAGGATGGAAGTATAATTAACACACTGACCTATACAGCAGTGATGAAATAACAATAAAGCAACTGATGCATACATTATTAAATAAAAAGGGATGCTCCTTTTCACCTCAAAATTATTTAAATTTAAGTTATACACAAGTAGTATTTAGGAAAGATGTAAAACTGTAACATTGTAAAAACTGTTGCTACAATTGTTTTAAAAATCTCATTTTTTCCTGTGATACAAAGTAGAATTTCCATTACTTCAGTGTCACATGATCTTTCAGAAATCATACTAGCATGCTGCTTTAGAAACATTATGATTAACATAATTAAAACGGTTTAATCCATTTTGTTGAAACCATGCATTTTATTTTTAATTCCACTGTTGAATCAAAAGAGCAAAAGAAACAGATTTTGTGTGATAACAAAAAGAAACAAAAAAAGCCTTTCCTACACTAAAGCTCTGTACAATAATGTTTATTAAGGTAAACGTGATTTAGGGTCAATGGTCAGCACATATGGTGATTTGAATATTAAAAATGCACATTGAAATATCTTATCTTATATTATTAAGAATCAAATAGCACACAGCCTCTACCACTATTGTTGTATAATGATTTTTAAATAACGAAGCACCAGATTGTTCTTCCTGTCCCGTGAATGTTCCTGACACAGCCTCACCTCAATTAGACTGTTATCTCAGCAGCTCATGTGTGGTATTGAGACATAAAATTTGTTTTTTTATTCTCACTCGGTGAACTTTAAGCAGAAATTCAAGAGGCGAGTCTCAAAAGCCAAGAGGGCCTATTAAGAGATAATTACTAATTATGCTAATTTGTAAAGTTGTGCTATTTCCTTCTTTCGGTCATTTTATCGACAGTCCCTCTGGAGGAAGCCGTAACCGTTCAGAGTTAAAATCTTTTTTTTTTTCTCCCCTTCCCGGCCAAACGCACTGTGGAGGACGCCGTGTCCTAAACCGCGGAATATTTCACGCTTAATCAGGGAAGTGTCTGTGAATTGAAACGCTGCCGTCACACAGGTCTCTGGTTGCCGCTGGTGACGACCTTCATTAACTTCTTAAATGCTAGCCGTGTTATACCGGTGTTCACCAAAAAATTCCTTATCACCACTGCGCACAAAGAGGAGGAGAACGTAATGAAGAGGGGCTCGGGACAAAAATTGTGTTTACATCTGATTACGGCTAAATGCGTTTCCTTTTCCGGTACTACCGTTTTGAGGTGTCTGGATTATACCGGAGCTAAATCTTCATCCTCAAATCCAGTCGTACCTATTTATTTTGTAATTAACAAAGGCTGTGTAAATGTGTTCTGATACACACACCTCACATTGCTTCGATCAGAAAGACGATATCAAATCAGGTGAATTAATAACAAAACAAACGATGAACAATTCGAACAAAATAACAGCAAATATAACTGCATAACTACTTTCTAAACTGGCCTATGGGGAATAAGTGCTGCATTCGAGACCAGTTTGAGTCTCTGCTGGTTTTTCTCGTGTCTGTGCCCTCTGACCGCTTCACCACAACAGCTCGACCTTCAGGGGCTCGAGATCTGTGTGGCAATTACTTCACAGATTTGACAACACGTCAGTCAACATCCACACACATCAGGACACGCAGTCAGACATACCAAAAAGTGGTATACAGATACAATCACACGCTATATAATACCAACGCAAGGCAGCTACATCTTATCCATTTAAATAAACCAAACAAAATACAGGATTCTAGCTATATCCGCTTACAGAAAACACACCATGTGTGTAAAAATACACTTTTGCATGCTTTTAAAAATACTTACACGAACAATGCAACAAATAAACTGTTTTCAATTTCAGTGTTCCTCAAATGTCTTTTTTCATATACATTACAAGCAACATTGTATTAAGCAAACGTCTTTTTCTTTGTAAAAGTAGGTAGGGTTTTACTATGCTCATTTCCCAAAATAATAACTGGCCCGCGGTTAATTTACTACGGCGCCAACTAAGAACGACCCCCTCCACTACGGGCCACAGCAGGGCAGTCACACACTTCAGCAGCGCCTAACCTTTAACGAGTTTACAAGCAAATGTAGTTCTTCTGCACTGGTGTATTGACTTATCCAACACTGTATTATTTAATACTTTGCTCCACCAATACGGTTTGCTTTTGACCTGCTTACCCTATAAACCTATCATCAAACACATATACAATTCCCCAACACACTTTCCTGTTCAAAAGAATTTGAGTACCAAATATGTAAAGGTTAAAAAAAAAAAAAAGTGCATACTTGATAGCAATAAGAGAAACTGTCCCAGTTTTGACGACTAATCTCTATTGTTTGCATGTGTGCTACCTCAGTAACCTCTGCTAACATTACCGCTACGCTACGATGGCGCGCAAAAAACCACATCAGGAGCAAAATCTTCTTAGGTGCGTTTGAATACACATAGGTTTTAATGCATTGGACATTCTGTAATAATCCGAAGCATTTGCTGAGGATTAAACCGTCAAATGCCATGTCGATATAATCCCGGAACGGCGCCCATTTGCCAGGAAGACAATAAAACGAATTGTTTCGGCTTTCAGAAAAATGAGCGTTTGTTAGAACAAGACCCAGTATTATGTTTTCATCTCCATTATGAGAGATTAGATGGGAGAAGTTAAAACAATCTGCTGACGTTATCTGGTTTTATGTGATTAATTTTGTCTGAGTAAAGTATATTGTCCCGGTGGAAATGAAAATCTTTTATTATAATGATGGAAAAAGATAAAGATGATTGTGAAAATCTGCCGCTCTAAATAATCTGACCAGTACGCACACTTTCTAGCATTCCTAGTTTCTACTCTTCCGTCCGGCCAGCACCATCATTTCCCATTAGCTCAGCTGATAAATTAGCCCTTCGAACACACACACACATTCTTACGCACTCCTCTAATGTTTATATGCAATGCTTAATGTTGTGTGACCAATTCTGTCATTTCCATTATGTAAATATATTTGCCTCGATGTTACACTACAAGTATTGTCTACGATCTCACGGGTTGCTTGGGTTATTAATACTCGGGGTTACAGGTCAGGCCGCAGTTGTCGACAGACATCAGCACAACGCTAATGACGCTTCATGAAATGACTCCACACCGCAGGACTCCCAGCAGAATAATTCTATCACAATGTCCTCGAAAGCAAAACCAGGAACAATGAGAAGGATCTGCAGTCTCGTATTGGCTAACCGCTGTATTTGAAAAGAAAATAAGGATTTATTTACAACCCTTGTTCAAATGCAACGCCGTGCAATGCAGATGTTAATACAATCCAAGCAAATCCGTGTCCGTTTGTCGGGCGAAGACACACAGACGGACTGATTGGTGCAGCTCTCGGGTCACACGATAAGCAGTGACGGGGTGAGACGCAGCACGCAGACCTGTCACAGCAGACGCAGAGGTGTTTCTGAGCCTCCCCACCATCACACATTTACTCCCAGCCACCAAAGTAAGATGAGAAGCAAGCGTGCCCGCTGTCATTCAATCCCGTTACACCGCGCTGTTCTCATTACATTGTGATGAAATTTCAGAGTTGATCATTGAAATAGATCTGGTGCCACTAATTTACCTAAACAATCCTGCTTCTACACATACGGGAGAAAAATAAGCAGTTTTTTTGTTTGTTTATTATATAATTGTTCATTTTAATAATAATAATCTATATTGAGGGCATAAGTGTAAACAAAACAAAACCTATTTTTTTCTGAACCAATTTAGAGTACTTTACTAGCTTTTGGAATATATTATACCTATTAGGAATATGATAAGAATGACACTGTTCAGTTATCCAAGAAGCGCCAATCGATTACCTCGAGGGACTATTTCTGTATGATCTGACTGTTAAAATACCTTTTGTTGGTGTAAACAAATACATTTTTAACGCAATGCTTTTATTTAACTTTTTTTGTTTACAGTGAAACATTCTACTTGATCTGGTCTTTGGAGATGACTTTCGTTTAGTCATGTGAACTCACTTTGACAGGTTCATTCAGACATATGAATAAAACAAATTCATTTTTTTAAAAAAAGGAAAGGTGTTACCGCATACAGTATTACTCAAACTTGTCAGAATTACACTTTAAGTTCACATAAAGATTGGTAGCTGGAAGTTTGTTTTTGACAGTTTATTTTATTTAGTGATACTGTATCGGTTTTATATTTAATGTGCTAAAAAGGTGAAAAAAAATCAGTTTCACATTCATTTCTACCTAAAAATGATATGCATGAAAATAAAGATTCTGCTCCAGCTATTTGTGACAGTGAGTTTAAACAGAATCACAGGTTTTAACAAACGTATGATTTCATTTGATTTACGGGTCTACATTAGGTTCCAGAAGCAAAGTAATTTTAAAAGGTCAGATAGGGTAGAAATAACACCTTAAGGAATAACAAACCCACATCTCAGTTTTCCCCGTGCCTAGTCATAGTTACAGTTTATTGAAATCTCCAAAAGCTACAGAATCCCGCGTGTGACGATCACGAGAGACCCACAATGTGGGTTAACTTTACAATCGCGATGCGTAAATGAGGTCAAATCTTATATTTGAGGTTGCAACAAGGACAGAGACCAGCACTTGTAAATACGGAGAAATGAAGTGCACGGCAGGTCCCTCCTGCACGCGTGAATCAGTGAAGCTCGCTGTCATATGTTTACACAAACTTGACAGAGGAACGATTGTGACGCGTCCGCCGCGCATCAAACCCAAACCGCGCACAGACATCCGGACTGCGCTATTGCGCGGAGATGTTCGCCACTTAACGCTGCGTATTCCAGGCAAAGCGACTGAAAAGAAACTTTACCTTTTCGCTTGGACCTCCTCCTCCTCCTCCTCTTGAACTTGCATTTGACTTGGCTGCTGGGGACCGATGCCATGGTGCTCAGATTTTGGAGAACTTGTTCTGCTTGATGTTTCTGAAGTTGCGCACGCGGAACGCTCCGGGAATATCAGCTGCGCCTTTATTCCGCCTCACACTCTTCTAATAAGCTCTCGGTAACGAGCTGAAAGTGCCGCTCGGATGTCTGACAGTACGCGGACCGCCGCGTCCTCCTCCCGCGTCTGGAGCTCCTGCGCCTCTCTGCGCTTTTTTGGCACCAGCCACTTTGAATCCAATCATGCAGGACGCGTGTCTATTTGCTGCCGCAGATTCTAATTAGAGCCAATCATGAGAGTCCTTGCGCTCTGACATCACGAGCGATGACACACCCCCATCCCATCCCATCCCATGCGCGCGTGCGAATTCAGCCTTCATCTCTGAATGAGTGATGATGGCACCCGTGAGAGGACGGACAGGTGGGGAGATGTGGCCGGGACGGCAAAAGTTGCAGATTTACAGTATAGAGCGAGGCTCAAAGGTTTGACAGCATGAGCAAAATGTTTCTGTTTAGCCAAAAAGATGCAAATGTTTTCATTAGAAAGTGTATGATTCAATTAGAAACGTGAGAATTTCTCCATTTTGCTTTAAATAACTACACGTTTGCGCGTGCATTTCTTCTAATTTCATGATTAATATGCTAATCATTAAATAATGTGATGAGTTAATTATTTTAATGGAAGTTATTTTAAAGCGGCACTGTGCAAATCTATTTTTTATGTTTGGGGTGCCCATGATGGCTGAGACTTTTGTTGTCAATTAGCAGTTAATAAATTAATTCATTAATAAAATTAATAAATAATAATAATAATTCATCCAAACTGTGCAATAAGAATGGTCAGAAGTTACTCAGGTCATCCAGGATGTACAGTAGATGTGTTATTATGGATTATGAACTCATATTTTGGCCAGAAGCAATGGTTTAAAGTGAAAATCTTAATGATGGCTTTATTTCTTTTTTCACTTCACGAGATGGAGGGGTGTGGACTACTGTACTTGTTGAATACTGTGATTTTTTTATCAATTGTTTGGACACTGACGGCACCCATTCACAGCAGAGGCTCCATTGGTGAGCAAGTGATGCAATGCTATTTCTCAGCAATCCGTTTTAATAAAAGAATGTCCTGCACAATTAATTATTACTGCAAGTGCATTATAGACACACATTTACTGTTTTCATTTACAAACCAATGAACAAGCTGAGATTGTTTTCGGTGGTAATTGACATCAACATAAAAACACTATTTAAGTTTTTTTGTTTGTTTGTTTTTGCGGCAGCTGTTTATTGATTGATTGAAGTTGCTTTCAGCGCCCAGGTGAACTGTTCATTTGTTTTCCTGCAATAGTAATGTTACATTTTTAAAGTTTACCTCGGACAGTGTGACAAACTAAAAAAACATTGAAATATTTAATGATATGCAAATAAAACAAAATATACATTAACTTTTTTTCAAATTATTTAAACTAGTACAATCACACATTGTACTTGAAATATCTTTATTTAAAGACTTTTTATTGAAATTTTTGTTTGTATTTTTAAGGATATCGAGGGAAATAAATATGATCTCACTTAAAATTAGGCGGAAAGTACAAAAAGGCTCATCCATGTTCACTATGAGGAGCAAAAGAGAAAAAAAAAACCTTAGAAGAGCAACTTTAAGATGACTTCAGCTTTGGAAACGCATTCTGAAGCAGCAGTACTCTCCTCCTAAAGCAAATACCTCCTCCAATCTGCTGATCGACAGATTTCTAAACTGAAATAATCATAGACATACATGCACTGATGTTGACATTTTGCTAACAAAACAAAAGGCAATTTTTTTCCCCCTGTCAAATGTCATTAGACTTCGTCTAAAATACCAGCAGTGCGACTACTTGGTGACATTTACTGCAGGAAAAAAAATGGAGAGCGAATGGAAGTACATTTGAAAACACGGCATATTCGCTGACAGAAAAGTCACTTTGAGATTTCTTTGTGTGCTTGGAACATTTCCATGAGGGCTATAGGGAAAAGTGTGCGTTTGCATGGGTACCTGTGTGTGTGTGTGTGGATGGATAGAGGGTTTTGGGTGGTCTGAGGGGACACTGGTTGCCTGGAGGACACCAACAAATATCCATGTAAATTGCAGTTTAAGAGAAATCAATGATGGTGACAAGTTGCCAATGCCACTATCTGGGGACATAATGAACGTTTGGCGAGGCAAACTGCTTCCTGATAACCCCATAGGGTGTGTGTGTGTGTGCGTGCATGTGTGTGTAAGAAAGAACATCAGCACAGCTTGTCTTTTCACAAAGACTTGCTTCTATATGCAAGTAAACAAGGCATAATACAAACCAACACAAACTGAAAAGGGACGAGACAGACAGACCTATTAAAGGTTATTCACTGATTTCAGGTCAGATCTGAGAGGATGCTCACGTCACTACACAGGTTATCTCACAACCATGTGACAGCAGAAGCAGAGAAAATAAAAAAAACATATATATTTATATATTAATTGTTATGAATATTATTAAGTTGATTTATAATGCCAAGACAGAAAAGTAAAGACTTTGGTTAAATGATGATGATAATAATAATAATCATCAGTTGATGAGGCCTTTAGTGAAGAGTACAGGCTGAATAAATAAATCAATTAATTAATAATAATGCATTCTGACAGTTGTTTTTAGCACAACCTTTTAATTTAAGTATCTGTATGATAAACATTGATTTATTGTTGTTGTCCTGTTTAAAATAAAGGGGCTGTCATATACGAGACCTGTACTGTATACTGTAATTGGCATCAGTCTAGATGTCATTCCCATGATGCACTGTGGCACCTCATTGCACTACATTTCATTTTAAGTATTTTCCTGCTTATGGACAAAATCCAAATGGGCACTGCAGGAAAATAACTGCACACTAAGGGTTGTTGCAAGAAAAGAACACAACAGAACATCGTTGTGTGTTCATAAACTTTCAGGATCATAGAAGAACCACTGTTAGGGATTAAAGCTTTCATTTAATTCAAGTAAAAAATTAATCTACATTGTTGCTATTTGATATATATATATATATATATAATATATATATATAAAACAATCATCATTGTCATCTCAGGAAAACATTCCTTCCCTGTCTGATATATCAATTAATGTTAAGCTGCAAGTACAGCCTATTGTAGATTTGTTCTTCTTTCTGCAGAAGGCTTTATAGATGTGCGCATGGGGTCTGACTCATATTGATTGGAATTTATTGTGCAGACAGGCTGGACTGCCATGGAAAGTTTTCACTTTCTGATCACTGTCCATGGGGCTAAACTTTGCTCATTAACTGGGGCATAACTTCACAAGACAGATCTATGTGTACGTCTCCTGGTTCTAGAGAAAAAAATGTATTCATATTTAAGTAATAATGTACACGAGGCCATGACCTGAGATTCCAAAACAGCTCAACACCCGAGGCATTAATGCATTCAATATGAGATAACTAAACTGCTGGGCACCTAGGCTATTTGGCACCTAAGCTAATACAGGGTATACTGACCATGATGACCTTCAGGTCTGCACAAAGCACAAGCCCCTGAACGCTCACAGCATGAGCTCCCTACTAAGACCTATAGGTGTAAAAAGCTGACCAGGGACCACTGTAGGGCCCCGGGTAGTGTTGTCAAAAGACCCAGTACTTCGGTACCAAGACGGTACTAAAAATGTAAAATGTTACGGTAGCAGGTTTTCTGAAGTACGGTAGTACAGAGCAACGGGTGAACCCGGTTCTTGCTG
>JAUMHI010000070.1:2270327-2288950 GCA_032359435.1 Enteromius unitaeniatus
CTAGAGGCTTTTAAATGACCTGTGTAGCCAAAATATGTGTGTTAGAGAACAAATGTATGGTTAATGTTTGTATCTTTTAAAATCAGTCCATCAGAAAAGCAGTTCTAGGCTATGAAATATAGTTTGCGCTGTTTGATTAAATAAAAATCCTCTTATATAAAAGTGTTTTTGTGTTTTGCTTTGGTACCGAAATTGGTACAGAGAACCGTGTATTTTCACTGGTATTGGTACTGAATACTGACATTTTGGTACTGGGGTGCCTGGGCCCTCGCTCTCTAGGAGTCCCAACTACTGTAATCAACTAAATACAGCTGGAACACAGCGCAAAACATTTACACAGATTTATGGTATGGAAGCAGATGCTTGTTGTTGAGTCACAGTAAACTGCATAGTTTTTGATAAGCACAGAATTTTTTGTATTGTTTTGTTTCAGCCTCGCTGCAAGAAATTACATGTTCAATTCACCCATTAAATGGGGTTAGTCCACCCCCAAATGAACATTTTGTCATTTATCCCTTACCTCCATGTTGTTCCAAACCCGTGAATGCTTGTTCTTCTTCAGAACACAATTTAAGATATGTTTGATGAAAACCAGGGGGCTTGTGACTGTCCCATTGACTTCCAAACAATTACGACTGTCAAGAAACTGTGCAGAAAAGTATTAGAGACGTCATCTGAATTCTTCATCTGACATCAGTGGTTCAACTGTAACGTTATGAAGCTACGAGAATACTTTTTGTACGGAAAGAAAACAAAAACAATGAGCAATGTTTCAGCACCGCAATTTTGCAGATCATCCACTGTACGCACATTACATACCACGCACAAATATACGCTGTTTGTACAAATCACACACAAGACGTATCTTCCTTTGCGTCTAACACAGAATTGCGTACATAATGTGCGTCCACAAAATGCTGTCCAAAATGGCAATACTGAGACTTCACGGTGCCAAATCCTTAGTTCTGTTTTCTTTTCACACAAAAATATTCTTATAGCTTCATAAAAAGAAATAAAATAATGAAATAAAAATACAAAGACTTGAACACGGTCCACTTTTTTATTTTTTGTTTATCTCTTCCCTCTTCACCTTTTCTGCCTGCTTTGTAATCACCACTCTTGGGAACTTCATACTTCGCTTGATCCTGTGAAGACAGGAAAAGGAAAAATCAAAACAATATTGTGTTTGTGTTCTCTGCTCAGTGTGAGGAAAGCACGACGTTACGCTACTTGAAAAGCCTAATATTTTCAAGGAAATTTGATATGATCCAATCAAAATGAAACACTTCAGCAGCGGTGGCATTGTGAATCATAAAACACATTGCATGTTATGAGAGATGCCTATTTTTACTAGGCTGCTAACGTGCGGCGGTGTTTTATATTGGCTGTAATCAAATTTAGTGCGACTCCTTGTGATTGTGCAGTGAATTTAACGTCTTGTCTCTTATGACAGATGCGTTACGTCTAATGATATGATCATTTCCATTTTGTCAGAGTGCCTGGTGGTCTATTTATTTAACACTCTCCCCGGGGGAATGTTAGTCATTCGTTAGATTCTATATACTCGCAGCGTAACAGAGGAAGACAGAGAGAGCGAGAGAGCAGAACGTGGGAGATGAGGACTTTCGCCTGCCACCAGCTTTCTCATAAACATAAAGCATTATAACATTATAAATGACAGTGGAATTCCAGCCATTATCAGTAGCCGTTTAATTAAAATCCTGCCATCGTTTACTCACCCTTATGCCTTGACAAAGCCATCTGATTTTTAATCTTCTGTGGACCGCAAAAGGAGATATTTAGAGAATGTTCAAGTTGCTCTTTTCCAAACAAAAAATGTAAGTTCAACATTAATCGTGCTGGATTAGACGTGCGTGATGCAAAACCCCTTTGGTTCCAAAGTAAACATCTTCAAAACTTACTGCCACAACGTTATGGTGTTGTGGGTGGTTGCTTGGCGATTTCTTGCTGGCCCAAGCCAAACGATGCAACTCCAAAATCAAAAGTGTGGTCCATCTGTGGTCAAAATAGCTTGCATGTGGGAATTTTATACTTTGTTTTGTATTTATGTATTTATTTATTTGCCTTATATTTAAAACAACCCAACACATCAATCAAATGAATTAAAACATCTTATCTTTGGGGATTCAGTGCAAGTTCGAGGTTATTCCAAATGTAAATAATTTTGAGGAATTAAATTGTTTATACATTTTTATTATTCTTTTTTTACTATAAGTATTGTTTTTAGAAAAATTTAGGGGAAAAAAGACAATAACATTCTTTTCGACATTATTTAGGAATATTTTTTCCAGAATAAACTTAATTCTAAAGTTATATTGCAGCGAAGAATCATTTTATTAAAACTATTGTCAAAGTTTTAATATATGGACAAAATTGTACGATTTTTAATAAATGTTTGTTTCATTTTCAGTTTGTTCCTCGCACAAAGGTATCACGTGGGTTCACCTGAAATAATTTATGGACTACTTTTCTTGTGCATTTTTCCTTCACTTTTAATGTATTGAAAGAGCAGCACTAACATTCTTTAAAATACCTCCTTTTATGTTGCCCAGAAGGAAACAAAGTTTTACAATTTTGGAACAACCTGAAAATGAATAAATGGCAATTCTAATTTTATAATTACTACTTCTTTAACATTTTGTTCAGGGTGTGTACAAAATTTGTATTTGTTTCTGTCAGTTACTGTGTAACTCTGGACAAAGATTTAGAATCTGTGTGTGTGTGCGTGTATGTGTGATATTGACTTTTCGGCTCTCTGGGAGGGATTAGGTCTTATCTTGTGCTGAGGCGCTTCACATGTGGTTTTCGAAGGGTCTGAAGATCTGCCTTCATCTGCCCGCCATAGATGTCTTACCCCCTTCCTCACACACACACACACACACACACACACAAACACAGACACTTCTAAAAAACCTCTTGTCCATAGGCAAAACCCACATACATGCCTGAAGCACAAATTCACTCTTCATCTTTAAAATCTAAAGAGCACATTCACAGGTCACAGTCTCTAAGCTCAAAGAAACCCAACTCAGAAAGCTGATAAAATATTTAAATCATACAATAATGCAAAAGTGACTGCCACAATGCTAGAGTGTTGTGGGTGGTTGCTCTATCTACAATAATTATGCATAAATGCCTATAGTGTTGCTGTGTTGGTAAGGTATTTAGATTCATTTTAACATGCTGTCTTGCTGCTTTAGGGTGTTTATGGTGGTTGCTTATTGGTTCAGCTATTACACTTTCAATAAAAGCCTATTAGACTTTTCGTTCATCAATCATTGAGTTAAAATCAAATATCTAAGTGCTCAGCAAGCTATAGTATCATTCGTGTTCATATCACAAATGTTGCTTCATTGCAATACTTGGATTTAATAAAAGCTGCAAAATAGTGGCATTTAAAGACAGGATTTTGAAAAGGTAGAATGAAGGAAAATTGACAGTGCAGAAATATCACATCTTATTCCGTCTGTTCTCAGGCACATAAATTCAGACATATGCCCGGTCACAAAAACAAAACAATTGACTTCCTGTGGCAGGGGACTGTGGAGGCGGAGCATAATCACACTGACAGTGGGGCATTCTGGGAGGACTAAGGTTAATTCAAAAAGACTGTTATTATGTAGCTGGCGTCGCCGGGGTTGGGATGGGGGTGGGGGCCATCGCAGAACACAATATGCGCTTAAACATTGCAGACTGGAAGTGCCAAAGGTATGTCTGCAAGAAGACAGAGGAAGATGATATATTCATCCTGATAGGAACGTCCATTCTTTTACGCAAGAACAACGCAGATGTTGGCAGGGATTTTTTTTTTAGTTTTCCAGGGTGCACACATGGGTGCTGCAAGCCGTAAATCTTATAGAATGAAAACAATGAGTATTACAAATCAATAAATTGACCCAATAATTGCTTTTCTTTTATTTAAATTTAAATGTCGCATTCCCAACTGTTCTTTTTGGTCAGTGTCTACACATTTGATGAAATTTCCTTAAAGATAAAACTAAGCTCCAGCCTACGTTTTTTTTATTTTTTACCACAAATTTTCTTTGAAAATATGTTGCATTTTATAAATATGATCGAATATGATTTTTTTATTATTATTATTCTAAAATCATATGGGAATTGCTATTAAATAGTTATATAATCTTTTTAAAATTATAATACAAAGTGAATATATTTTGATGTTCCGTGAAAATATGCTGTAACTTTCAGAGCTGAATCCTTTGGAGTGGATGGGTGCCGTCAGAATGAGAGTCCAAAAACAGATAAATAACACCAAAATGATCCACAAGCAATTAACACCACTCCAGTCCACCAGTTAAAATTTTGAAGTGTGATTTACTTTCTTGCAGACACAGATTTTCGAGTGCTGTGGATTACTTTTGGATTATTATGAAGTTTTTCTCAGCTTTTTGGATCTCATTCTGACAGCACCCATTCACTGGTGAGCAAGTGATGAAATGCTGTTGGATGCTGATTGTTCTGATGACGAGATAAGCTCATATACATTGTGGATGGCCTGGAGGGTGACTTTATAATTATTATAATTATATTTATAAGATTGTAATTTTTGGGGGAAACTTTTCGTTAAACCGATACGCCTCCAAAATGTAATATAGATATTATATAAAGAAAAGTAGATGGATGTGATCCCACCAAATATATTAACCCCAACCCCAACAAACCCACAGTAAGCTTTATCATGCTTTTTACATCTGAAGACGATGTCTTTATAGAACATAAGCAGCTTTTTTGGCTATTCTGCCTTACAGACTTCAAATTTTCAGAACAAGGTGGAGATAGATGTGAAACTAAATTTCAAATTTTTTTTTTAACATTATAATTGGACTTCAGGAGTAGAATAAAACACGAAATATCCTTGCAGTTAAACATTTTCATGTTTCAGATTCATGAGCAAGCTGAATAAACAGCTCTATTTAAATCAGTGTGAGAACAGAGGCAGACACAGGTGTCCTGAATGTCACAGAACTGTATCAGCTCACTGGCCTTTCATAATGGGCTAATTATGTGCATTTCCGGTCTGTGGAGCTTATCACAGAAAAACAGGAAAAGTTAAGAGGTGAAACAAAAAGAATGGGAAAAAATAAATTATATCTCTGTTTACAAGAAAGCGGAAGGGCTAGGTGGAGACTTGGGGACATGAGGCGACTTCATGGGTCGTTAAAGTGTGTAAAATTGCTTTTTCCCTTCCGTTTGTGTCAGGCATTACCAAAGCACATATCCAGCATGACAGTAGGGCACAGAGAACTGTAAAAGCAAGTCCTGCGGTAATGCCCCGGCTGTGCCAGTTCCAATCAGTCCGACCCGCGCCGGTGAAGGTGAGCTGTACAACTGCATTTGTGTTTGTCTGTGCTTTTCTAGTGCTTTCTGTCAGGTACAGTGCAAATGTTTCTGATAGAAATTCTGGACTGTCAAAGCTGTGGCACAGCGGGTAGTACACGTGTTCATGATACGTAAGAGCTGCACGCTCACAAAGATGGAGGATTTGAAGTGCTCCTGTGTCAAATAATACATTTGCAAAAATTCACATTTGACCATAATCTACTCACCTTGTCTTAAATACAACTTGCGATCTTTCAGATTGTTAGAAACCACAATGTCTAATTTCTTTCACACTTCTGCATTTTCGCCAAGCTCTGTCCAACCCTCGCGCCTAGGGGTTAAAATCTCTAGGGCTCGGTGTCCCAGCACGCCAAACACGCTTATCCTATTCCATTTTAATAAGGATGTGTGAATTCGTGAAATAGGGATCTGTGTGTTCTATGTACTGTATATAAAATAAAAGAATTAACTTACATAAGCTTAAATTAGGATTTTTATAGTTTCCACCACAGTTTCAAAAATTTATATAATTAGGAATTTAACTTTCACAATTCGGACGGCTTCTTATAATTATTACCTTTTTTTTTTTTTTTTTTTTTACAATTCTTAGTTTACATCTTGCAAATGAATATCTTTACATAAGTTTACATTTTGCAATTCTTATATATCTAATGTAAAGTAATTGCACGTTTTGAGCTTACAATTTTGACTTTTTATACACATTTATATGAACTCAGTATTATAAAATATGAATTACCATTTGAGAGTAAATTCAGAACTCTGATTTTTGTTTTTTTAGAAAATGTCTTCCTTAGATTTATGCCATTTATACTCATGCCATGTGCAAATAAAACAAAATAAAATAAATAGTGAAATAAAATTATGAAGAGTCATCTGCCATATTGGAAATATTTCAGTCATTTTCAGTTTTTAGGAGCCAGTGGTTTAATGTACACAATAGTGACAATACCCACAGAAACATTTACTGCTGTGGTTATAATCTGAGATCAAGGACAGAGATGAGAAAACCTCCAGGCAAAAAGCCTGACCTTTCCTGAAATCCCATGAGCTTGAGAACGGTGTTGGATCTCAGCAACCAGGAGTTTTTAAGAAGTAACAGAAGCGTCCAGGTACAACCCCATAATCTAAACTCTAGTTTCTGACAAATACACATTAAAAATCTCTTTCAATTATCTCCATAAACCAGAGTACTATACTGAAACAACAATGTCCATTCATTTTGAAATATTCCAAACACCAGTAACACAACTATAATGTTTTTCTTGTATGCTTCCACCTCATTCATTCACGATCATCTGTCTCCTAGCAATTCATTAAGCTCAGTAAAATATTTGATCCCACACTGTAGATCACTTTCACAAGCTTATAGATGGCACGGCCCAGCATATTTCAATTAGTCACATATCTTTAGCACAAACACATTAAAGAAGTTTTTCCATCTCTCTCCCTCTGCCCGCTCGGCACAAATTAGCGAATACTGGATCATCTTCTGAAAAGACTCCACAAGTCCTTGAAGTTCCACTGTATATCGCAGTATTTCAGAGCCTGCGATTAATTGCCTCTTTTACGACCCGACAGTAATCCTTCAGACCACTTCCTCCGAGCTCGGCTACATCTGAAGCACCTCGACAAGTTTGGAGAGAAACGTAAGCGCGAGATATTAAGCCACTTCACCAATATCCTGCCTGACACTCCACAGGACTTAGCAGAAAAATTTCTTTTTTTCCTCTTGGATTTACTAAGAGGGGGGAAAAACACACAAGGTAGCTGCAGATTGCATTCATGGGTGGATTTGTGGGGAAAAAAATACCCTCGCTATTTGTTTGTTTGTCTTTTTCATTTTGACTACACTGATTGTGCCATATGTTGTCCCGGTGCCTAAATCCTCAGGAATACAAGTGCAGTATTTAGCACTGTATTCTAATAATTCTGTTGTTTATTAAGTTGGCAGAATTCACACATGCTTTAGGAAGGCTTTGGGGTCCGGCATATGCTGCCTGTGACATCAGAAAAGGTCATTGTGTTCTCACTGATTTGATGCTGGCAACAGATGGCCTGCATTGTTGTTTCATTTGTACGATTTGTGAAACTATAAAACATTTTCTCATTTTCCGCTTGGGAGATGCTTTCAGATAAAACACAGTCACTCAACCATAACTTGTGTCTTTAGCGTGTCAAAAATGCTCTTTTAATGTTAAAAGCAAGGCTTTTAGATAATGATTCTTATAAAATTACCTAGTTTAGAATGGGCGAGGTAAAAAAATGACTGAATAAATTGCTATAAAAGACTAAACTATAGTGTGGCAGATCTTATTGGATGTTCCTTCAACTTCAAGCACTTTAATGTCCCTGGGGTTGTCTTTTTCTCTTTCTTTTTTTTTAACAAATAAATATATTTGATCAATTTGCCTTTATTTATTATCTGTAATTTCCACTATTTCTGAGTACATAATTTCCACTCTTGCAGTAATAGTCAAATAATGAAAGAAAAGCGTGAAATGTTATTTAATTGTGTGTATTTAAGACAGCTATAAAAATAGCCATGGGAAGAAAAAATAACTTTAATTTTGCTTTGACTATGTTACAAATTTTGTTTCCACCACATTATAAATTATATGACGTTATTAAGTGACATTTTAACAGTAAGGTTTCTTTTTGTTTTGTTTTTAAATACATTTGCAAAAATAAACAAACACTAAAAATACTTTTAAAGCATTTATTAAACTAGTAACTAGTGTGAAATGTGTTTAATTCCTAAAGGTCAAAAAAGTTGGTAATAATAAGAGAAAATTCTCCATAATAGCTGCTAAATTTGAATGCACCAGCGATGATTCAAGTGACGTGCAATGATTGCTGCTCCAATGCAGCTCCTTTTACCTGCCACTGATTACAAGACTGCAGCAAATGCAATCTCTTTTTCTCTCATATTCACTCTCTCTTATTCTTTTTTTGTGTGCGTGAATGCTGAATGACATTAAAGATGCTTAAACACTCACATGAACGCCCGGAAGAAAGAAAAACAAAAAAACTAAAGGGGAAAAAAAACATTAAGATTCCTCATGTAAACAGTCACTTAAAAAAATAATAATTGCAGCTTGAATTAAGAATTTAGCAAAAATGAAAATACCAGTGCACTTTCCATTCAGTGCATAATGGTTTTTAAGGAAAAATTAAAATGTTGGCCATCCAATATGTACCGCTGATGAGTTTGTTTCTTTATGGGAACAGATCTGGAGAAATTTAGCATTACACTGCAGTGAATGGGTGCCGTCAGAAACAGTTGATAGAAAAACAAAATCACAATAATCCACAAATAAACAAAAAAACACCACTCCAGTCAATCTGTTCACATTTTGTGAAGTGAAAAGCTGCATATGAAACTAATTCTTAATATTTAATGTGATGTTTTTTTCTCTCTTATTCTGATGGCACCCATTCACTCCGTTATACAGTAATGCTAAATGTCTGAAGAAACAAACCCATCTACATCTCGGCTGGCCTGAGGGTGAGTAAATTTTCGTTTCGAACCGTTCCTTTTATTGAACTGACAGAACTCTAAATCACTTTCTGCAAGAACAAAATCATTATGAGGCCCCAGGGCAGCAGCCTCTTGTCTGCAAGATATAATGTTCAAATAACAAGTAGCTAGATCACAGATAAAACAATTAAAGTTGCAGTTGTGTGAACGAGGCAACAATATACTAAAATTAGTGTACAGCATCAGAGATGTACAAAGAGGCCCTTTAAGTGCTCCAAAAAGACCTGGAGCAATTCATTCTGTACTTTTTATCTGTGCATATCAGTTACATGTTTACATTAGCTTGTGTTTGAGTGTCAGTGTTTCAGTAAGATTGCTTAAAGCTTCCTGAAGTCTCTTCTGCTCACCACGACTGCATTTATTCAATTAAATATATAACAGTAACGATAAGTGAAATATTATTTATTATTTCACAACAATTTCTCAACAATTTATTATTGATCTAAAATAACTAAGTTCTATTTGAATATATTTAAAGTGCAATGTGCATTAATTTGCATTAAATTGCAAAATGCAAGGCTGAATTTCCAGCATCATATTTTTTCAGTCTTAAATAAAATGCCTTTGATGCCAGTCTTTGATGCCTTTATTTATTTATTGATAAATTGAACACATTCTTACTGTTCAATAGTTTTGGGTCTGCATCTGTCATTTCTTTTGTGTACGTATATTCAAGATCTTGCTACTGTTTCTATAGTTAGTTAGTTGTGGAGTAACTAGTAAAGATTATTTTCCTAAATCACTCACTTTTTGCCCTGACTGACATCCTGACTTCCATACTACAGAAACACTGTCATTCCTGACCGTTTGGCCTGTATTATAAAAGATAAAAGGCAAAGAATTCTTTAACCACCCACAGAACGAGGACCAAGATATTCTCGTCGGCTAACAGCGGCTTTCTTTTCCCTGCGGTCTACTTCAGCCAGACAACGCAGTCATATTAGTATCAGAGATTTTACTGCCATGGTGACAGGGTATCCTTAGCAACAACAAATAAAACGGCTCCAAAATGACTTCAAAGTGAAGAGTTAAATATCCTTTATTGTGTTAGAGGCAGTTAATAGGATGAGACGGGGTATTTTCTGAGTGTTAACGATCACATTAGAGCCATTTATTATGGTTGATTAAATGCAGTAAAGTGATACATTGCCTATTCTCACATTAAATACACACGGATACAGATGAGCAGAGAGGAAAAATGTTGCAGCTAGTATATTTTTATTAAATATACCACCACATGTTTCAGAAGAAGCCAGGGGGAAAAAAAATCATATTTCTCCTTATGAACAGCAGATGGTAGTAGTAAACATTTAGAATTCATTTTGGATCATTCGGATCAGTGCTTTTGGCAGATGACAACTTAGCATGCTACGAATGCAGTCAGCAATTATTCTGAACAATATGTAACGTCTGCAATTAAGCATTAAAACATGAATGATATTAGGATGTTTTAAATAAGGAAACCTAATTAGGATTGCACAAAACGTACAAGGATGTCACGTAAGGGCATGGGAAAAGATTTCCTAATTGTCTCCAGAGGGATGTTAGCATTAAACCGGACTGAAGACACAGAACAAAGCTTGCCTGTCTGTCAAAGTTAGCCTTAGATTTAGGAACAAATGAAAGAAAGGCTATTGTATAAATCTCGCAAGTTAAGCTGCATTCGTCTTTTGTCCTGTGAAAGATCACAGAGGGCTGACACCGTCTGGGATTTCACTTCCTCAAACCTCTGTAAATTAAACTGACGATGTGGGCAGCCGGGCCGATGTGCGATAACACAGGAGTAAGACGTCCCATTTGCCTTCTCTCATCTACAAGCGTAGACAGACCTGCCTGGGAGGCTAAGAGATGTCAGATAAAAATAATAGCAAAAAGATCAAACCTCCGGCAAGAAACGTCAGTCATTCTGAAGTAATGACAGTATTGTGTTAGAAATGACAGTCATTTAAAACAGCGGAATCGTGTGTCTCTACTAGAAAATCAGGTCAGAAACAAAGCAAATCTGGCTGTTGGATGTGCAAGACTAAATTAACAGGTGGGCGGTGTTTATCTGACATCGGTTCTTGCTGTATAGTTATGATTTTAAATCTTCTTCATATTTCAGATGTGACAGAGTATTGATTGACAGTGTTTATCTGTTTGTGGGATGCTCGCAAATATGCAAGGGAAGCAACTCAGAGTGTAAACTCTCAAATTGGTAGAACTTTGCTTTCTTAACCTGGATGTTAAACCCTACTCATTGATAAGAATGGACATTTTTGCAAAGAGCATTACAAGTTCACTTAATACCAAATTAATTGCATTTGCATTTGATAAATAACAACAGCAAGAATTATTTTTTATTAGCAATATTAATAATACCTATTCCACTTTCCCACAACACAGCAAAAATGGGACTTTAAACCAAAGTCAAGAGAAGGCAGTCAAGATGCTAATTCGTACAAATTCGTATGACCTCACTCATACGGATTCATATCCTAAATCTTGTGTATTTTTATGAGTTGCCAATTCATATGACTTTGTGCGAAAGACCTACACCTAACCCCGCCCCTAAACCTACCTGTTTAGACAAATCCTACAAAATCGTACGAGTGAGGGCTCCACCCTCTGCTCTCACGATCACCTGGATTACGTGCACCTGTCACAGTCACCTGAACCTGATAATCCCTCATCTAGCACTCCTTAAACGCCCACACCACACAGGACTCCTGGTCCGAGCTCGTTTATATACTAACTCTATGCTCTCTACCCTAGATCAGACTCACCTCTGTGCTCACCGATTCTTCTCCAGTGTGTTGTGCTCCTCAGTGTCTTCTGACAAACCTCAACGATTCCTCAGCTCCTCCTGCCTTGTATATGTGGTGCTACATCTACTCATCTTCCAAGAGAGAGAAAGACTTTCAGTTTGTTTTCCTTTATTCCGCCATCTGCGATGAACCTTTGTTAAATAAACCTTTTTGTTCTATTAGTTTCTTTAACGCACAAATTTGTATGAATATGCAACACAGTCACATGACCTATTCGTACAAGGTGCCAGATTTGTACTAATTGGTACAACCTCTCTCATCCGATTTTGTACGATTTTTCTAAAATCCAGCGACAGGTAGGTTTAGGTCATTCGTACAAATTCATACGAATTGGTAACTCATAAAATACGTACGATTTAGAAGAAAAAAAAAAAAGATCAGATTTTGCATCAAAACACTATGACCGCTCTGCCATGTTCACGAAAGTGCGGATTTAGTATTTTATATCTAGCTTCTATGTGTAAATTTTAAATAGGAAACAACTAAGAACCAACCAGTGGGGTCACAATAATCCACACGTAATCTACACCACTACAGTTTGTCAGTTAACATCTTGTGAAGTGAAAAACTGTGCATTGCCAGAAGTTATAGTTTAAATCTAGATTAATTAAAAAATAACATTCATGACCCTAAAATAAAAATATTTACAAACTTGTAAAAAAATAACTGATTTTAAATACTTTGAAAATGGATTTTGATTTCCCAACAGAACAGAAGGGTTCATTTGGAACAAACATATTCAGTTTATCAGTCTGACTGAGCCATCAATCCAACTTTACACTGATTACTTGGATCAGTGGCGGTTCTACATTGAATCACTCCCTGGGTGAAAAATCAAAAGGTTGAAAATAAAATATTGGGTAGGGTTAGGGAGGGCTTTATTTTCCTAATAAGGTGTCAGCCATGGCATCTTTTTAATAATGTGAATAAAAATGAACATTTACACTCAGTAAGTTTCAGTTTGTTTTATAATGCACTTAATAATTGCAATAAGTTTTATAAATATCAGAAAATGCTATGTGGACTTGGCATAAATAGCCGCTGCTGTCACGCCACGGGTTCACGCAATCACCAGTTCATTAATCACAGCTAATTACCTGATGTCAATCAGGGGGGTTTAAAAGCCCAGCTCACCAGTAACTCTTTGGCTGTGAACAAGGTAACACTACCCTTTACTTACCTTAAGCTTTACTTCATGTTGACTCTCTGGACTACTGTCTCTGAGTGCTATCCTGAGTTTCAGTTTGGCGCAGCAATCACTGCCTGGAGTTTCTACGATCTCTGAACGGATTATTCAAGGAAATACTTCACAGGAGCTTTTAAAGTCACTCACCACGCAAGCACCTGCACTAGAGCTCAACGATCTCACAGCAATCCTCCTGCATTGCCTATACGTAAGATCTGATGCAAACTTACCTGTGTATACTTACCTGCTATACTCACCTGTCTTCTTAGGATGCTGCATGCAAACCTTCACTCAACACGGCTCCACCTGTAATGGAAAGAATGATCAGGTAACACGATTGTCAAGTCAAGGAGATTACTCGGAGACACTAAGGGATATTGCTGTGGAGATCGTCCAGTTGTTTTCATTCACCCTCACCGCCATTACAGTTAATCAGAACTGCCCTGATCAACTGCATTATTTTCAATAACTTTCAAAACTTGCCTTCGTTTTGCATCTTCCTTCCTCTAAGCATTACAGCTGCCAAAAAATAATGATCCCAAAACTTTTTATTCATATGAAATGGTCAGATATGAAAATTGTGTAGCAATAATTCATTGATGTTTGACGCAGTGAAGGCGAATAGTGTATGTCTTTATGTTTTTTTTTAAAAGATCGGCTTAAATGTGTGATATGAAGAAATTGTCAAAAATGGATTTATAGTATAGTATTCTAAAATGATATTCAATTATTGAAATGACTATACTATGCATTATCTGATTTTTATATTCTACTGCAATTATGTATTGGTGTTTCATGATATATTATTCATATAAAAAAAAAACAAAAAACACCCAAACACACTATTCCTAAAGTCATGACAAGCGGTATGTGTTGAAAATGACCAATCACAAGAGCGGAGAGATCTGACCTTTGATCCCCGCCTCCAAAGTCTCAAATGTCTATTTGACGAGTGAACAGGGGTTGAGCAGTTGAGAGAGCGTCAGTGCTTAGTGCTTTTGCACGTGCATAGTGTTCTGTGCTCTCGCGGTGAAAAAATGCTCCCTTACGGGAATGGTTTACCGTGCGCGGATACTGTTTGTCTAGTTTTTATGTGCGCTACATTAAAAATACAGCCTAAGCAAACTCTGTTCTTACATAAAACAAAGTTTGCAAACTTTACTTTTTTTTTTGTGAGTGAATCAAGATATTCAACAATAAATATCTAAAATAAAACACTATTTGTCAATTTAATAGTTGATCGGATGGTAGAAGGGTATGGTGGCCCAACACGACTAAAAACAAGACGCAAAACAACGAAAAAAAGAAAATCAGCAACAGAACAGAAACAACCCACAACACATGGAAATTATCATAACAATGAAAACAAATTACAACAAAACAGAAATGGCACAAAACAACTGAAAGAGACAACACAATAGAAACAAACCACAATGCAATGAAATTATCACAACACAATAAAAATAAGCACAATGAGCCCGATCTCACTGCAATTTGTAAGACCTCACTTGTACGAATACATACAATTCTTACATATTTTAGGAGTTGCCAATTCGTATGAATTAGTACGAATGACCGAAACCTAACCCCACCCCTAATGTGTTGCGTTGTGGACTACTGGGCCACTAAAGAAAGTTGTGATGGGATGTTAAACAAATAAAATATTTGAAAAACAAACATTATCTTTTGAATAACATAGACGAATAAATCATTCACAATAGGGTCTGGAACATCTATTAAAACAAATATGTCTTCTGCATTTTACCTGTGTTGTAATATATCACAGAAACAGATTTGTTCTTCCTAATTAAAACGTGCTAACTTCAAAATCAGTTTTCTCATTCACTGTGAATAATTATCAATTTCTTACTCTTTAATCAGCTTTGCTTAAGACATGTGAGGACAGTGAGGAAAAGAACATTACGTGTGGAAACGTACAGTACAAGGACAAACACACATACACACAAACTAATTCTTCCCCTGGCCTCTGTCAGTGATTAGAATTACTTTCATGGGTCGTCTTCATGTTTCACAGACGTAAAAAAAAAAAAACAGGCTTTGTAAGTTCACATGCAAAGTTATTGTGCGGCGTCATCCAAAATGACATTTGCTGCTGCAATCAACAGAACTGAGTGAAGTCTGCGCAATAAGTTTCTCTGCAAAGTTACGATAACTTGCATCAGGAAGCGACTACACTCAGCAGAACTCACCAAAGCTTAACTCTGAAGCAATTCTAGAGCGTGCATCAACAGTCAGATTATACATATGGGACATCATAAAGTTGACTGGTAATCTTCTATTCCTGGAATACATGCAACTTGGCGGCAATTGTGCTTAAATATACATTTCCCTTCCTGCCAAAAAGATTTATATGACCCTAGGGAAAGGTTAGTGTTAAATTTATGAGGCTAAATTCAACATCCGCCTTTCTCCAAAGGTAAATTTTCCTTCAGAAATGCAATATATCATCCAGAAGACGTTTCGCCATTGGATTAATCATGGTTCTTCTGATGGGTTACTAAATAAATGATATTTTTGCCAAGTCTTGAGTCTCTGTCCACAAACACTGATATTCTATATGTATGACAAGAGTAAGAACATCTCACATTGAATTGCAATGGAATAAACAACTTACTGTGTTCAAATATAACAAGTCAAGTGTAGTTCTACTTTCTACTAGGTTTAACAAATATTGCATCGCCTCAAACCTAAAGTGCTGGAAATCCTGGCAGCGATGGAAACTGCAGAAACTGTAATCATTCTATCAAACTTAATAGTTCTCCAGCGATTTCTACTGATAGGAGCAGCTTGAGATGTCTCGCAAGAATGGCGCTAAAACTCGTCTCAGAGCTCTTAGAGAAACAGATGTTATTTTTAACACTGTTTATATGAAATCAAGCCTAAAGACCAAAAATGTCTTCGGTGATACTATGTATCAAAACCAAATGTCCTGCTTACACTCCAGCAACGTACTGATATGCACTCTTTAGGTTGTTGTTTTTTTGTTTTTTTCTTCAAGCAAACATCCTGTAGTCAATCCCAGCATTAATTGAAGCAAGATATAATTCTGGCTGAAATATTTAATTAAATTCAGAAAAAATTCTAAATAGTTAATTCGACGGCAATACTCTCAGTGTTTTTATAATGTTGTGCCAATGTTATATATATATGTGTCTTTTATTCCTTTAATGCTAATGTAATTAATTGTAAATATGATGTCATTGGCAATATATTGTTCAGATGTAAAAGGATGTGCAAAGTTACTATTTATTTATTTATCTTTTGTTTTTTAATGTTTGTTTGATAGTAATGTTGAATTAATGTCACAGTAAGTATGCTTTAATGTTATTTGTCCCTTTAATTCTAAAGTATTAACGAACATCTAATATAACAAATAATAGTGTTTACATACATTCATGCTTAAAACATTGTGGCTTTTATTTAGCAACATGGTAACATCAAACTCCATTGGAATTAATTACGAGATGTGTCTCGAGTTGTGGTGTTTAAAATGAGTTACTTATAAGGATACATTTCAGTATGACCCCAGGTCCTGTTAGCTCCCTTGCTGTCTTCGGGCTATAGGCAGCTATGTAGATAGATAGATAGATAGATAGATAGACCGAAAACAGCAAGGGGGCTAACAGGTTTTGGAACAGGCATGACAAAACCAAGGTCGGACTTACAAGCAAACAGCCTGACGTCAACCAGAGCTTCACAAAAGCAGTGTGATTTTGAAACATTACTTTCACACAGTCACAAAACTATTCACACAGTTAAATCTCACAAATTAATCCCTTGATGTTGAGTGCCACACATTTTAATTAATCACGCTTGACTCAGCGTACACTCAGATTGCTGGAGTTTGAAAAGAAATGCCAGCAAGCCAAGATTATTTATCCCGTTAAACATTTTAGGAGCTTAATCAAGTGTCGTCAGAGCTGTTATACCCACAGCAGGAGTGGGCAAGATTTACCTTGTTGATACTTACAGTAATATATCATGCCACCCTCCCAGGAAACATCCAGAGTCTGGCCTTCCTCAGACCCCTTCAAGACTCAAGTGAACGCAGTGCAGTGATCACCGGGGAGCAATTACACACAAATCGACTGCCATGCATGGCTGCCCTCAAGACTGACACATTAAGGGCCTTCAGGCGGTTCAGGTGTAAAGGTGAGATTCCTGTATTCCATTGTTATCTGCACACATTAAGGAATTTTGTTGTTACTGAGAGCTATGTCTGTTGTCCAAAAGTGGGGTAGAGGATGTCCCTACCCCTTTAATAATAAGCAGATTTTAAATACATTTAAGATTACGCAGAATATATGTAAACATGGAATCCAGAAGCTTGTTTCCACCATGAGATAACGGACAAACTAAATACATGTTTTTCTTAAAATTCAGTTTTCTTGCAATTATGACTTTACATGACTATATCTCACAAACTTAAAAAAATTGCAAAGGAATTTTGAGAAGTAGAAATTGCAAATTAAAAACCCTGTATTGTGAAATATTGCAAGATACAAACAAAGATATAAACAGGGACAAAAATTAGCATAACTGTACGAATAAAGTCTCTTTTTTCTGAGATTTGAGTTTCTTGCAGTTCTGAACTCATAAAATATTAATAATAATCATTTTATGGTGAAAATGCTCTTTAATAGAAAATTCTGTGGGAAAACAAATGCCAGTAACATTTATATTACATGTACTTATAGTGTTATAATAACTAATTATGCATAATTAAATGAATGTAACCCTAAGACAAACCCTAACCCTAACTATTTTGTAAGTAAACATAATTCATATTGCTCAATACTTGTATATGTATAATTTCACAGTAACAATGACAAATAAAGTTTAACCTAAATGCAATTTATCACTTGTTATTCATAATTAATCAATAAACCCTTAACAAACCCCTAATAGTAAAGTTGCAGTCACATTTATCACTGTTCATTGAAATTATTTTTGTGTGAGGCTGAAAGATTGTACCATTAAGATTTATCAGCGGGTATAAGAATGCATGAGACATAACAGCTGAGTCTGTTTATTCTAAATCCATTTCAATATAATAAATTACATTACTGCATTTATGTAGGTCTTTTTTTTCTTTTTGAGAATAAAGCATGTGCGACACATGGAGACACATGGCTTGCTGTCTCTGATCATTAAATGAGCTCAGTCTTACAGAAGTGGGTTATGTACCAGAGGTTACACCTCTTTGACTCCCCTCTACACACATGCCAATGGTAACACCAGATGCTGCTGATTTTCCTTTTACATCTACTGAGGGGGAGATTGTTAAAGACCCAAGACAACAAAAAGCACTTGAGGATACCTAAAAGCTATCTTGTGTTTAGTGGTGTTAAAATCCGGTCACGTTTGGCACTGAATTTTGATCCATTTCACAAGATCAGGAATTTTGCGTGAGAGCGAAACATTTTCAGATGCAGAGGTTTTAAAAGTGACTTCTGTATGCAATGTATCTCTGTTATCCAGCATGGTTTGAGAATTCAAAGAGCATCTTGTACTTCAGTGGAAGTTGGAAATTTTAGTCATATGATTCATGTCATTAATGCACTTACAGTATTAAACATTATATTTAAGATATTTTAAAATATTTAGAAAATATTGGTCAACAGTTGACGTATAAATTGAATATATTTTCAGCATTTATTTAATATTTATTTGTTTACTTGTGTATTTT
>JAUMHI010000070.1:2293696-2308018 GCA_032359435.1 Enteromius unitaeniatus
ATTGGTCAACAGTTGACGTATAAATTGAATATATTTTCAGCATTTATTTAATATTTATTTGTTTACTTGTGTATTTTGTTGTATAGTGCAATACGCACTATATATGTATGTATGTATATAGACCACACCCCTAAATGCATTGAAGCAACTGCCATGTGATTGATTAGATAATTACATATATATATATATATATATATATATACATATATTTATTGCTCTCTATATATTTCAGTTCTATGAAAATGCATTCACATATAGGGGACAGGGGCACTGCCATAGTTTAAGGGCCCCCTGAACATCATGTGGTAAAAAAATGTCTTCCTCGTCTTCTGCAAACACACATGCTCTATTGATCAATTTGCAAAAGAAACAAATGTGCCCTTTCCATCTCGGTCTCTGTCCATCATCTAGCTGCTCTTTGTTTTAGTCTACTTTACTGTTCCTAAGTGTGAGGGTGTCTCTGTGGCGCCTCATTAGCTAAAGGGCTTCTGCTGGTCCAGCCACGGATCCAGTGCAGGGATTAGGTTGGGTGTTTGTCGAATCCTCTTGGGTTTTGGAGGTGGAGAGACTGATCTGGTCTCGGTGGACACGACGGCTTGTTTGTAATGAGTCTGTGTTCCTGCAGCCTCTGTCTGGTCTCCGCTCTGTGATTAAGAGATGTGTCCATCTTCTCCAGTCCTTCACACTGGGGACCACAGTCCAACCTGAAGCCCAGAAAAATAAATCAATAAAAAATAAGTGATAGAGTTTCCATTACTCATCTAAATAAGCAGCTCACCGGATGGACAACAAAAGATTTACAACATACTTTAAAATATATTTTGAGTGGAATATTTATAATCTTAAAATACATTAAAAATACAATAGGCGACAGAACCTTAAAGTGTTGATGTGGAAGAAAA
Organism: Enteromius unitaeniatus; assembly: GCA_032359435.1. Lineage (NCBI taxonomy): Eukaryota > Metazoa > Chordata > Actinopteri > Cypriniformes > Cyprinidae > Enteromius > Enteromius unitaeniatus. The sequence goes on from JAUMHI010000070.1 coordinate 2,294,599, forward strand.
GCAAAAATATTTAGATATTGTGTAAAGTAACATTTTGGTGGCCAAAGAACAAAACAAAAAAGATGCAATACATTTAAAACACAATACATTAGTTTCAAATGCATAAAAAAAAAAAAAAAAAAATATATATATATATATATATATATATATGCGTTTTTGTGGTTTGCAAAGAAGCTGCATTCTGTATGCCCATATGTCATACGTTGGATTGTGTAATAAAAAGCACACGCCATTTAAAGTAGGACACTGGTATTTCCTCAGATGCACTTTCTGAGCTAAGACTCTTAAGGCAGAATGCATGGAGTCAGCATCCCAGAAATCTTTTGGCCTCTTTGGCTCTTCTTGACGGTAGTGCTTACACAGGAGAACTGCCTCACTGGCCTCCCTGACACCTTGAAATATGTTGTGTTCAGGGCCAGAGGTCTCTAAAGACCTGGACACCGGTGACCCGTGAAAGCTGGACCTTTCTAATTCAGGAAAGGTTTTACTTCCCATTAAATATTTATTTTTTGCCATTTGTCATTAGAGCTTTGGAATAGTCTGGGTGATATCTTTCTCAATAAAATGCTCTTTAATGTGAATGCTTACCTTAAGAGTTACCTTCCAGAGGTTCATTTGAGAAAAAGCAGATGAGTTCTGAGATCGACCAGACATCCTGTCTGATTATACATTTGGTTTAAATGGCAAAATGTTCTCACCACAATGAGCTACCGTTTTCAGAGCCAGACTCCACAGCTGATCTCCAGCAACTGTGGAAAATAAGAAGTGACTTGCATGTGTAATGACAGAGCTCAGCGATCGTTTACTTATGGCTTAAAACAACCATGAAGTTTCGTTCTCTGTTGTTTAATCAGTGTGAACATTTCCTGCACACTGAATTTCTATTTCCTTCAGCTGCTAGCAGTCACCACAGCAAATTATCAAAAAAAAATATAATAATAATAATAATGTGCTTTTCATGAACTACAATGTCTAAAAGGGAATAATAATAATAATAACAATGTGTTATTTTATTTATGTATAATAATAAAAAAAATAATAATAGTGTTATGGTATTTATGTACAATTATTAAAGTTGTGTTTTTCATAAACTTCAATGTCTAAAACAGAATGATAATAATAATAATAATAATAATAAATAAAACGTAAAAAAAAAAGTTTATTTTAAAGCAGTTTTGAAAGTCTTTAATTCATGCTATTTATTTTTTAGTTTATTAACCAGTTTATTTGTTTGTTTGTATATACATACACTTTTAATTGGACATTTTCAGATATTTGCTATATCAAATGTGTGATGATGAATCAGCAGAGGTCGGATCCATTTGCAAAACTGTTTAATAATCAAGTCAGGCAGGCAGGGTCAAAACAACAGCGAACAGGCACAGTGAAGGCAGAGCAAAAACAAACCACAGAACAGGCAATAGTTCAGAGAATCTAGCAGGAATCGTAAACGGTAAAGTCCAGGCAATGGGTCAGGGTATCAGGCGAGAATCAAGAGTCAAAAGGCAGTCCAGGTAATCCACAAATCAATCCGAATATAAACACGAAAGAACACTCAGAGTTGCTACCGAAGTGAACAAATCTTTGTGAAAAACGAGTCCTTTCTCGCCCTTATAAAGGGGAGATAATATGCAGCACCTGGGGCGGAAATCCCTGAGGTGCGTGGGTGAAAGTGGTCCGGGTAGGAACATTAATACCGGGCAGTTGGCTCTGATGTGTCCCGGCTGTCCACAGTAGAGGCAGAGATGGCTGCGGATTCTCCTGTCTCGCTCCACCTGGGTGAGGTGTGTAAAGCATGGGTTCTGGATCAGAGGTGGATGGTGCGGATGATGGCAGGCGAACAGGTTGACATCCACGCCGAGAGCGAAAGAGGTTATCAATTTGCATGGCAAGTTCCAAGAGCTGTTCCAGTGTTTTTCCTTCATCCCGGCAGGCTATTTCAGATTGGAGGTTTTGGCTAAGTCCCCGACGATACATGGCTTTGAGTGGCTCGGCGGGCCATCCGGTCTGAACAGCTAGGATGCGGAACTATAGAGTGTAGTCCGCTGCGGTAGAAAATCCTTCTTTTAAGGCCAATAGCTCCTAGCACGGTTCTCTGCCACCAGCTGAAAGATCTCACGGAATTGTCGAAGAAAGCTTTGATAGTTAGGGAACGCCATTTGTTGACCCTGCCAGAGCGCGGTGGCCCATTCCAGAACTCTCCCGGTGAGCAATGAACACACCAACGAAACTTTACTATCATCCGTTGTATAGTTATGAGGCTGTTGAATTTATATATATTGAACATTGCAGCAAAAATCCCTTACACTTCCTGGGTGCTCAGTCATACTTCTCTGGGAGTGACTCGGGCTGCATGGCTGGTCATGGCGCATGCTGGAGGAGGCGTGGCCACCAGAGCTGTGGCTGCAGCCGCGAGTGGTTGAGCTAGAGCCGCGACTGAAACGTTGAGTGCCTGCAAGGATTGCACCATCTCCTCAGTGAGACGACTTCAACAACTTCTCAAGCTGGTGTTGATGTGTGGCCAGCATTGATCCTTGTCGAGACATCTCTTGGGCCAACTGATAAACAGCCACTGGATCCTGAGTCTGCAAAGTTTTATGTGATGATGAATCAGCAGAGTTCGGATCCATTTGCAAAACTGTTTGATAATCAAGTCAGGCAGGCAGGGTCAAGACAACAGCGAACAGGCACAGTGAAGGCAGAGCAAAAACAAACCACAGAACAGGCAATAGGTCGGGGAATCAAGCAGGAATCATAAACGGTAAAGTCCAGGCAATGGGTCAGGGTATCAGGCGAGAATTGAGAGTCAAAAGGCAGTCCAAGTAATTCACAAATTGATCAGAATAACGCTCAGAGTTGCTACCAAGGTGAACAAAACTTTGCGAACTTAAAACCTAATCGGAAGATTCGGATGACGGTCAGACAGAGCCACAGAGGAACGCCTTGTGACAAAATGTGACCCTGGTCGTAAATGTAAACCAGTTGTAAGTAAATATTCAGAAATTGAGATTTATTCACGATCTGAAAGCTGAAAAAATAAGCTCTCCATTGATGCATGTTTTGTTAGGATAGGGCCATATTTGACCGTTATACATCTAAATGAAAATCTAGAATCTGAGGGTACAGAAAAATCTAAATGCTGAGAAAATCACCTTTGAAGTTGTCCAAATAAAGATCTTAGCAATGCATATTACTAATCAAAAATTAAGTTTTATTATTTTTACGGTAAGACATTAACTAAATATCTTCATGGAACATGATCTTTACCTACTATCCTTTTTACCTAGGGAAAAAAATAACATTTTTGGCTATGGCTACAAATATACCCCAGCAGCTTAAGACTGGCTTTGTGGTCAGCACAAATGTGTTATTAATGGCATGCATCAAGTGAAATGTGAAAGAACATTTAAGAAGAAAAGATTCATGTCTGCTCAACACCCTAAGACAAATCACAAACTATATGTCTTTTAATATCTGAAGATTTTCTCCTAAACCTCAATGAGACTAAATGATATGCAGCAAATTCAAACTTGAGACTGCTGCTCAAGTCTCCTGAAACCTCTCAAGAGCTTCAGAGATGATCTCACAGAATAAAGTATGCACGTGCAAGATAAGTCTGCTACTATAACATCCTCATGTTTGTTTATGTTCTTTGTTGCCTGTGTTCTCCATGTGCTTTCTGTGACTTAGTTTCCGTGACCCAGTTCTGTTTGGATTAGTTAGTCTGTTCAGGTGTCTAGTTAATTGTCATTAATTTACCTTCCTTTATAAGTTGCTTCCTGTCTTCTAGTGTTTGTCTGTTATCGTCTATCTTAAGCGTGTGTGTAACCTGCTCCTGTGTGTTCACATTTATGTTTATTAAAGATGTTAAACTTCGACCTCGAATCTCTCTGTGCTTTGCCTGTGCATCACTGTGACAGCTACACATTCACAAGATAAACAGACTGTTTTTTTCTCACTGGTCCTCACCTCTGTTTTCCACACTAATGCGCTGGCCATCAAGTATCTGCTAACGTGTCAAAACCCATATGGTCTGTATGCTAATGAAAACAATTGAAAGCCTATCTGTGTGCACATAAATCCCCCATATGGCCAAAACTTTCTTAACAAATGCCAAGTAATGCACCAGGGAATTGACAACAGAACCTTTCACAGTTTTAGTTTTGATACACATTGTCAAATACAAGGCAACAAAACTGATTTGAACAGATCTCATAACTTACTAGCAGTACCACAGTATATCAAACAAATAAGACTCTCGATTCCTGAAAAACGCAGTCACCAGGTTCCAATCAGAGCTTTGTTTTCATATTACATCACCTTTGCCTCATGGAAAGGGATTTCAAGTGTCATTAGAGGGCTTATCTGACACAACAGAAATATAACAAATAGATTTTTTACATTTTGAACGAAATAAAAACTAGAAGACTTATCACATGAGCCAAGAATTTATTCACAATAGAACATAGACAACATATTTTTTTTAATTAAGAAATGTTACACTTGTATCCACTAAAGGAGCTAATTTCAATTCAAGTTAATTTATATAGTGTTTTTTACAATACGAATCGTTGCAGTGCAGCTTTACTGGAAATTACTGTTTCAAAGAGGAAAAGTGTTCTATAGTCATACAAGTCCTTCCAGTGTGTTGTCATCATTTAGTTCAAAAGGAGCATCTCTGATGGTATGAGGGCACCGGGTGCATAAGTGCATACAGTATGAGCAGCTTCATGTATTGGAAGGCACTATGAATGCTAAAGGGTAAATGAAGGTTTTAGAGCAACATATGCTCCCCTCCAGATGACGTGCATTTCAGAATGCTGCAGATATTATAACAGAATGGCTTCATAGTAGAAGAGTCCAGTGCTGAACGGACCTGCCTGCAGTCCAGATCTATAGAGAACATTGGCACATCATAAATGAAAAATAAATCAAAGATGATAACAAGAAATGGATTTCAACACCAAAAGAAACTCATAATCTTGATGCCCAGACATCTTCAAACTGTTTTAAAAAAAGAGGAGATGATAAACATGCTCCCATCCCAATTATTTAGAGACCTGTAGCAGGCATCAAATTTGAAATTAGCATCATTTTGTGCACAAAATTGTAAAATTTCTAAGTTTAAACATTTGTTATGTTAAAATATTGGCTCATGCAATTTGAATTTTTTTTTAATTCAAATAACATTTCTCAACATTTTCGGAATTTGTGTTGGAAATGAAATATCTTTATAGTTTATATGATGTATTTATGTCTCAATTTTTTCAGTAAGAAGGGAACGGAGACGTCACTTCGGTGACCAACAAATAGGAATCTCGCTTCGAGCACCAGATGCTTCTCAACATCTGGCTGCCGAAGGGGGATGGAGGAACTCGACAGGGTCTACTTACTAGACACTATGAAGAGGTTTTGCCAAGCTGACCTAAACCGGGCCACTCAGTGCCTCTACCTGTTCGAGGTGAAAACCACTCAATCCCGACCCCCTTGGCGGCAAGCATAGTCACCAGCTCTGGATCTGTGTAGGGCATGGACGAATGCCCAGTGGACGCAGCAGCAGAACGGGGACTCCGCCTCCTTTGAGGTAGTCTGCTCTGTGACCTCCTCTTCCCACAATACGAACATGACTCATCCATAAAGGCTACCTCAGTGTGTTTAATGCCCAGGCATGTGAGGCAGCGATCGTGACCAAATTTTTTAAAAAGACGAACCACCCGCAAGCTTGATATTTTAGGCTTTGCTCTTTTAGAAAGGTTGAAGTGCACAGGGGAAATGGCTGCCTACACACAAAAGTGGAACCACTGCCACTGCAACGCCGTCACACCAGCCGCCAATACTGCCAATAAGAAGTCTTGGAGCAGAGGTCTTTATGTGAAGCTCGGCTCCAAAGCGAAAAGCTAATGTATCTGCAATCAGATACAGCTGGATGTTAATCAGCGCATACCAATTTCATTGTAGAAGAAGTAGATTGGTCATCTCTAGGCGAGATTCCGATTCGTCGGACACACGCGTTACTTAGAGTGACCGACTGAAAGGGAACTCAGATACTTTCTTCTAAATTCAAAATCAATGCATTAATTTAGTGATTGCTTGAAAAAGGAATCTTGTTACATAACTTAACTGTTACTAGTAATGCATTACTCCCAACACTGAACAGAACTGTTATTACCTTCCAGTTCACAAAGAAACAATACTCCCAGGGCTCATTTATACACTTGGTCGATTAACACTCAAAGTTATTTTTGCATTAAGGGTTTTATATTGAGAAAGTATAAAGAGACGTAATGGATGAAAATGTTCACATTAAAGAATCATTCCAATAGCTGGCAGCTACAAGGAAGATGTGAGAGAGCCGGAGAATAAAGAAATGAAGTTCTGAAGCCAAAGTTATTCAAGGGTAATGCTTTAAGTTTGATATCGCTCTCTAACGAGCTTTGCGGGACTACAAAAACAGAGCTTTATGATGCCTATAATATGATCATTATGCAGTTTATGGCTGTGGGTCTCCGTGGGCTGAAGATCACAGGGATGATATCCTTTCCTGTTTCATATCGGATGATGCTCTGCAATTTTCCACCTCTTTCATAACAAAAGGCTTTGATGCAGAGTCAGAAGTCTTGAGATTCGGAGGATGATGGCTCAGGGATGAAACGCTGCACTGTGCACCGAGTACTTTATCTAGTCTAAAAGTCCATAATGAACAGTGATCAGAATATAATGCATTTTATGGGCGGGTCCCATGTTAACATGTCCGGCTCATATTTTAGACCAAAATCAAAAAATCAAAAAATAAAATTGTATCTTCCATGAAATAAGTCTGGTGTTTTCACCGTGACATTTTCATGACAATTAAATTCCTGTGGTGTGACATGCTACACTTCGTCTGAAACTATTTAAAAAAGCATTTTGCTCATTTATTTCTAATTATACATGCTTTTATAACCACATCACTAGAAAGAAAATAAAGAATAATGGTAAAATATTTTCTTGTCAAAATAACACAGAACAACTGTAGTAAAATATTAAAGGCAAAAGTCAGGATATTACATTTAAATGTTTTCTTATATAACATTCACTCTAAAATCTTGATGCTGATACAAAAAGGCAGTGCAATAAATACAACCAATATATATATATTACTAAAACCAAAAAGGAATGACTAATAACAAAATGGAACTATAGAGGAAATAGTGAAAAAGACAAAACTTCAAATAAACTTCAAAATAAAAGACAAGACACTTAATTTTAGATTCCATTATAATTCACATTTTTGGCAGAAATTATATAGTTTTAGATTGAATGTAAAGCTTGTAAAATTATGTACATGACTATATGTAGTAATTAAAATAATAGCAATAAGGACAATTAAAAAACTTTAAGCTTTATAGAATTTATTATATTATTTATACATATAATATATTATATTATGTATTATTTATTTATTATTATTGTGTGGGAAACTCTACAAATTATATATTTCTAGTTACATAATATATGAGTATGTACTGTGTATATTTCAAGAGTTTGCGCTTTCTCATCAATGCTAGGGAAGATAAGAGCGGGCAGAGTAAAGCAAGTTAAAGCAAATTTGGTGAGCTGTCCGTGAAGCGAGCCGGGAGAACGGCGGGCCTCGAACCCTAGAACCCTTCGGTGTCCGGCTCGCGCTCTCGATGCCCCCCCGGAGGAGAAAATGGAGATGACGGAGGAGAAGGGGCTGTGATTAATTCGGCCACCACTCCTCTCGAAACGCTGTTATTTTCAAAACAGTTGCTTATTATCTATATATAAAAGACACAAACATAAAATATATATTTTGAAAATATTTACATGTATTTAAGTTTATATTTTGTATGGACGTTTGTGTGTATTTATAAAAGCATATTAAATATAAACAGTACACATATATTATGTGTTCACATATATTATAAACACAATTTTTTTTTTTTTTTGATGAGTTTAATTAACATTGCCCAGCACTAATATTTTGGTATCTTTTGTAAAAATCAATCAATCAATCAATGGATTCAGTTTGTTAGTTTTCATTAAAACAAACAAACAAATAAATAAATAAATAAATAAATAACCTCTTGGTAAACAGTATATCTGTAGTTCCAGAAACACTAAATGTGTTCCTTCGCTCCTGTGTGTGTGTTTAAACAGCAGGAGCATGAATCCGACTATGAACCATGATGACGGCAGTCGCAATTACCTTTATTATCTTTATCTTTGATTTAATTAATCCCAGCAGGTAAAGGAGCAGCCGTGTTGGTTTATTGGCAGGGGAGATAGAGATCTAAATGTAATCACACTCGCTGTCAGCATGCCCTTCATTATTCCTGCCGCAATCATCGTTACCTCGTCAGCACCCGGGAATGTCTTGTCATCTGTCAGTCTGAGACAACAAGCTGTTCCAGCCAAGAAAAACAAAACCCTTGTGTCGCTGACACTTTTCAATCACTGTCCGCCTGTGTTTTCTAGTCTTCTGCGGTGTGTGGAGGGCACGCGAGCTTGCTTTTGTCTTTCCCAGGAGTGCTATCGGTGCAGGTCACTCCGCTGGGTAAACACCAGTACGCCAATGACACAGAGGTCACAGACAAAACACTTTCCATAAATGTTTAAGTTCAATTACAATTTTAACATTGTTGCCAAGTCTGGTAAAATAAACAACATTGCTAAGCATTTCGGGTTTAAAACATGCAACCAATCCTGTCAAATTGTGGGGTAGGGCTTTTCTTATCATTAGCTGTCTGAGATGTGTATCGGTATCACATTTTCAACACATTATTAGCTATTTGCTAAAGTATTGAAGCCAAAGGCTAAGGATATCGTTTACCGGTATGTGTCCAATGTTAATGATAAAATTCTGATGCATGGACTTGAGCCTTTATAATTCACTCTTCCTCTTTTGAAACCAGTTTGTGTTATTGAATCTATATTGTCAATTGCCTTTCATCCTTAAGGATCGATTTGCTTCACGAGGCAGATCATGAGCTTCACTGACTGTGTTCCACTTAGATATTGAATAGTTAGCAGAAAATTTAACCCTGGTGTGTCAGTGTGAATGCCCTTTATCCATTTAAAAAAGGAATCAAAATAGTTTAACCTAGTCTCCAAGCTTAACCAAGCTGGTGTTCAGGAGGTTTAGTATGGCCAGCTACTTTACCAACTGAGTGTACTTGCAAATCTGATGCAATGCCACATAAAATACAATGTGACAATAAATAAATAACATATTTATTCATGCCCTGGTGCATGCTGGGAAAATGTTGCATTGCTAAAATTGAAATTAAATGAAAAGTTAAATTGGAAGTTGTAATAATGACACTGTTTTGCTGGTTTTTCAATCAAATAAATATCTTGCTGAGCATAAGATAATTCTTTCAAAAACATTAAAATATTGTAATCAACCCCAAACTTATTGAACATCCTGAAAACACTGTAAATCACTTTGAAACATCTGGCAAATGCAGACATTACGTGACTAGCAATGCTAGTTTTTGCATCAGTGTAGTCTAATCTAAACTAGCTTGAATTAAATAATGACCAACTCATAAACTGGTTAGAACTATAAATTCCAGCAGGTAACTGTCACATGTTTAAAGAACATATTGTTATGAAACGAAAACAAAGATAATAAGTTGACTCGTCCATGACTATTTTCACTACATAAAGTTTTACCCATAAATAGAGAAACAGTCACGTTTCATTGTCAATTATAAGTGTGTCATTTGCATCAGTCTATGTTGTGTATTATTCCTCTAGCAATTACTAAGAATGCATTATTTATGTGTGACGCTATCAGCAAAAAGGCAAGCAATTTACTTGTCAAAATGCATTACATTGTGCGAGTTGAAATATGACTGAAGAGCTCTGGGGCCAGTTCATTCGACGGATCACAGCGGTGGGTAGCTAAATTATGAATGGAGGTGCTGCTCGTTTTAAACGGGGAATGTTAGCGAAACGCCACAGTCTGTGCCTTTGATTTCATAGGGGTTAATATAAAAGCTTCAAATCTATGCTTCAATACTCTTCCAATGAAACAACCTGTCCAGACTTTTCAAAATGTGGTGCTTTCAGCGTCGGCCACTTATTCAAGCGTACCATCAGCGCTGGCCGACAGGTGTAATGATTCAGCGCCAGGATAAAAGAGAAATCCTTGCATCTGTCGACTCGGAGACATGCGTTTCCTCATATCTTACTTTTCTTTCATTAGATTAGCCTTTTCCATACGTTCTTCTCCCTTGCGCTGCTACTTCAAAGCTTACAATGACGTTGGGAAGAAGTGAGCCCAGGTGATTTGTAGCACACTCCAGCAGATTAGTGCTCAGTATGGATTATCCAAGAGGATGGCGCCCTATCTGCATTTTTTTCCCATCAGCCCCTGGGAGGGACCACCCTCCAGCTGTGCAGACTGACAGGTAGAGATTTGAACTCCTTAAAGCCGCAGCATCTCTACATAAGCGTAATCCCCTTCACATTTAACTCTACCTGCCTACTAACTCCTCACTCCTCTTCCTGTCTTCTTTACTCCGCTGTTTTCTTTCCCTCTTGTCAAAACCATCTCATTTTTTTAAGAGGAATATTCATGACTGAGATTAGCCAGTGCAATGTCTTTGGAACACCTAAGTGAAAAAGTTCCATAGCGTGAAGGTCCAGGTACTTTTACTGTTGTAAAATCCAGTAATTTCAATGGGAATTACATCAGTTTTTGTGAGGACGAAAGATTTCCCGACGCAACAGGGTAAAGCGTGACACTTGGATTTGCTGTGATCAAGAGAAATCTCCTCCTCCCTGACTTCTGTGCAAATTGTGCTTCATACACTGCTACACAACAGACATAGAAAAATAACTTTTTTTGCCAAACTTTAAAGAGATACTTCACCCCGAAATTAAAATTTTGTCATTAATCCCTTTTCTCTATGTCATTCTAAACCTGTAAAAGCTTAATTGTCTTTGGAACATAATTTAAGATATTTTGGATGAAACCAGGAGCCTGTGAATGTCCCATTCAATGTCAAGTAAATAACACTGTCAAGGTCTAGAAAAGTAGGAAAGACTCACTTGAATCACTGATGGCAGATGGAGCATTCAGACAAAGTCTTTCATACTTTTCTGGACCTTGGCAGTATAAATTGTTTGGCAGTCAATAGAACAGCTTCCAGCTGACTCATTTTTTTTAATCCAAAAAATCTTAAATCGTGTTCCAAAGATTAACAAAGCTTTTAAAGGTTTAGAACGACATGGAGGAATGTGATTAATTACAAAATTTCCATTTTGGAGTGGAGTAACTCTTTAAAGGGTTAGTTCACCCAAAAATGAATTTCTGTCATTAATAACTCATGACTCATGTCGTTTCAAACCCGTAAGACCTTCATTCATCTTTAGAACACAAATTAAGATATTTTTGATGATATCAACTGAGCCATCTGACCCTCCATAGACAGCAACACAACTGAAATAATCCCAATAAAACAGTCCATGAGACATCAGTTGCTCAACTTCAGTTTTGAGATGCTAGGAAAATACTTTCTTTGAGCAATATAAACAAAAATAACATAATTTAACTCTACGATTCCTTTTCCATGACTTCCTCTCTAAAATGTTATTTTTGTTTTCTTTGTGCAAAAAAAGTATTTTCGTAGTGCTGAAGTTGATCCACTGATGTCACATGGACTGTTTTACCAGTTTTTCTAGTACGTTTCTTGATCTGAATCATTTTAGTTGTGTTGCTGTCTATGGAGGGACAGATGGCTTTTGATTTAATCAAAAATATCTTAATTTGTGTTCAGAAGATGAACAAAGGTCTTACAGGTTTAAAACGAAATGAGGGTGAGTAATTAATGACAGAATTTTCAATTTTGGGTGAACTAACCTTTTCAGGTTTGGCAAAAAAGGTACATTTTCTGTACATGTCTGTAGTGTAGCAGTGTACAATATGAAGCAAAATTTGCACAGAAGTCTAAGCAAGGAGTTTTCTCCAAGCATCAAGCTTCAACCTGTTGCTTGGGGAAATCTTTAGACTTCATAAAAAATTAACGTCATTCCCATTGGAATTACTGGATTTCACAAAATTAAAAGTCCCTGCACATTTATGCCTTTTTGCTTTAGTCCAAAATATCTTAAATTGTGTTCTGAGGACAAACAAAGCTTTTACTGGTTTGGAATGACATGGGGGTCATGACACCTTTGTTTTGCAAATTTTTGAAAAGTTCTGTCATTTTAGTCACAATCCACACAATCAGGAATTTCATGCGAAAGATTTCCCGTGCAAGTTTTGGATGCTATGGATTCTAGCTAAATGAGTGGATTCGCCACAATGCTTGGGAATGGAAAAATACTTGGTTTGAAAGTTTACACTATTGACAATAAACATTCTTGTCCATAAAAAGCTTCAAAATTTTCACTAATGTGACTAAACCCCTCCTAGCAAAAAAAAAAAAGAAAAAAAAAAAGTAACACTTTAGAATAATGGGCCGTGGTTAACAAGTAACTATGCAGGAAGTAATAGGTAGTTCTACATTAACACTTAACTTAATGCTATTAACAGAGAAGTAAGATTAACAGAGCAATAAATAATAGCAAATTTAAGACAAAGGTAGTTCCTTTTTAGATACTTGACAATTATTAAATTAAAAATATCCTCTTTGTGAACTACTTGTGAACTATGACCAATTAAGTTACCAGTTAATTACTGATCACAACAATAATGTCTTAAAAGTGAACAACTGGTTCTTAGGGGAAGCTCATTTATGAATTTTATATCCCCCAAACAATTCAGCTAACTGTAGCTGCATGTAGCTGAATTGTTTGGGGGGAAATAAAATTAATTATATTAAATTCACGCTGTCCGGAAAGCTGGTGAAACATGCAATGTGTAGAAATTGTCTGGTATGGTCCTCAAGCGATCTCTCCCCCTGCTCCAGCAGGAGGAGGAAATATTTGGGGTTAAATGGGGTATCCACGAGGGGGAAAAACAGAAAATAAAAACTGACAAAAGAGAAGAGGAGAAGAAAACCAACACAAACACAGTCCGGGGCATTACATCCAGGAGCCAGAGTGCCCGACATCTTGGCAAATTTGAAAGTGCGGTCTAATGCTAAATGTAAATTCAGTAAGATTGTAATTCACGTTGGCTCTAATGTTGTTCTACTTTGCCAGTTGGAGATCACTAAAAATAATGTTAAAGAGGGGTGTGAACTTTCAAGTACAATGTCAGACACTGTAATTTGCTCATCCCCTCCCTGCTCACCGGGGTGATGAGATACACAGCAGACGGCTGGGTCTCAATGGCTGGATGTCTAAGTGGTGCCCGCAAAACAGCATAGGTTTCATAGACAATTGGCCGAGTTTTTGGGGCAGACCTGACCTGTTTAAAAGAGATGGTCTTCATCCTTCTTGGGGTGGTGCCGCTCTTCTCTCT
>JAUMHI010000070.1:2324445-2337585 GCA_032359435.1 Enteromius unitaeniatus
TACCAATGTAAATGGTCATGAAAATAAAGAAAACACATTGAAGGAGAAGGTGTGTCCAAACTTTGGCCTGTACTGTACGTCACACCATATGACACATTCATATGTCAACTACCTATATATATATATATATATATATATATATATATATATGTAACAGAACCAGAACACTCTAGCAACATTCTGTAAATAAAGCAGAACACAATAGCAAGTTTTACACATGTAGACATTTCCATCAGAAAACTTTTGTTTCTACAAAACTATATTTATTTCTGTTTCATAAGAGCTGGAGTGGCAGATTCTCAAATTTTTGTGATGTTTCTGTCTCTGCACTGCCTTGCGTAAGAACAGATCAGGAGATACACCATGCAGACATGTCACTGACTGACCACAGGGGCCACAAACTAATGCCAGACCTATTTCCCACTCACATTGCCTGTAAAAGGCCCAAATGGCATCTCAGACCTGTGCTGTATTGTTTCATGTAAATGATGACATGCAGCTTTAAGCAATAAACAAACCTGTAGCTACAGAGCAGGACAAAAGCCACCACAGATGATAAAACACTGAAGGGAAGATAACTCAGGCGATGCTGCTAAACGGCATAAAAAAGTCATTATTAACTGTACAGAACATGCATTAATTACGATAAATCAACAAACATGTTACAAATGTTAGTCAGTGGTGTGAAATGGCCTTAGTGAAGCATCACAAATCAAATGATATCAAAAAAGATAAATCAGGAGAAAAAGCAACAGCTTGTTTATATTTGCACACACAAATGTGTAGAATATAATGAGCTGTTAGAGCATTCATTTAAATTACTTCAAAAAGCAAATGTAACAGCTTGTGCATATCTGAATATGCTAATGCGCAATACATCAAGCTGTGGCATTTTACATTTGCTCACTTTTTAATTTTCCTTACATTTACTGTAAGCCAGCACCTCAATGCGTATCATGGACACTGTATATACAGTACATATTATGTATAGCATATTATCTATAGCATATTGGCATATTAGAATGATTTCTGAAGGATCATGTGACACTGAATGAAGACTGAAATATGTTGATGAAAATTCAGCTTTACATCAAAGACATGAATTACATTTTAAAATATATTAATTTGTAAAACAGCTATTTTAAATTGCAATATTTTACAACATCATGTTTTTATTATATTTTTGGACATATTATTACATGGTGTGTGTAGGCACAGAGAGAATTTCAAATTCCAAATGATTGCATTTACTGTATATATGATATGTTGCATGAATGCACACTGTTACATTTGTTCTTTTTTTAATCTGCATATTGGTTTGAGACAGGCATGACATGGAAAGGATTTTTAGAATTTCACTAAATGTCTCAATAACGGTTGAATTTATTTTAAAAATACATGAATGGTGTGAATGATATGCTGAAAATAGCCTTTAGAGTGTCTGCTTTTAGTGAAGATTTTTGTCTGACCTGGCGCTCCGGAGGTCACAGAGAGGAAAAATCTCTTTCTTTCGCTCTCTCTCTCCTCCGCTTCTCAACCACCCACTCCGCAGAGCTGCTGCCTGGGAATCAGAAGTGAAGCTGGCACTAATGAAAATGAATAGCACATTTGTCCGGCGCTAATGGCGAGCGTGGGCATGCAGTAATGTGAGTGCGGCTCATGCTAGTTCAACAGTGATTACTCAAAGGTTAACAGTAAGAACGGCATTAGCGTTAGAGCTCCGGCTCTGCGACGATCAACCTCCCTCAGTTACCGAGGGTCTTTTTAGCATGTGTGTGTGTGTGTGTCTTAATCAGTGGCTTAGTGACTCAAGTCTTGGGTGATTACAAATGTAAGAGCTAAACTATAGCAGCCAAAATGTTTCAGTTTTTTTTCATCAACATTCATGGTTCATTAAGACTACGCATATTACTATCATTATGACTGCATCTTTAAAAAAAGAAATCATTCTCATGAGGACAAAAAGCTAAATTTTCTTAAAAAGTGAAAATGAGATTTTCTCATTCAGCACATTAATGCAGGGATGTTTTATTGTTAAATCCCTCTATATTAATATTCCTCTATAAGTTTATGCATATTTCATGTTATTTAGAATTCACCAAAAACTGATCACTGGCAATATAAATGTACTCTTGAGTATCTTGTGCTTTGTCCACCCCATTGTGCAATTATAACATCTACCAGCAGGGGTTGCTAAGTTTAAATGTCTGTGGCACAGCTATAAACATTTCACAATTTTAGTTACCATTATTTAACTTTTCCAGCAATGTTATCTCGATCTGACAGTAGTTCACTTGAAACAGCAAGTGACCTTAGAAGACGACAGTTTCTGCTAATATCCACTCCATTACCCCTAGTAGCAGAGATAAGAGGGCAATGCAAAGTTCCAAGAGAACTCAAGGAACGGAAGGCCTGCGATCGGACGTCGAGGTCGCTTTGGTTCTTCTAGGTGAGTAACACCATGTCTACACCCGAGGCCACACAGTGACAGCTACACTGTCTGCCTACACTGGACGCGATAAAGTGACTGTTGAAAATCATTTGCAATTAGTGTCAACAAGTCATAAATAGAACATGACAGCAGTTTCCTGATGGAGATTTGTCGTGCTGCTCATATTCGGTGTAGACAGCATTACTGTTTAGAATGATTTTGTCACGCCACTCGCGTCTGTATAGACAGTATAGCATTGGCTCCGCTTAGTTTCACAGAGCTAATCGCTGCCTGGGTTGTGTAGGCTATGTGTGTGGGGTGGAGCTATCAAAATAGTGGAGAAACTCATTTGGGGTAGGGCCGTGTTTCGTGCTAATGCCGAACCAAGATACTAAATAACACAATTTTCCAGTGCATGCTATAAAATGAAACTAATAATTAAAAATGAATTCATTCAAAAATTCATTTCAACTAAATTTTACTAAATCTTTAAATTGCAAAGTCTTGCTTCTTGATTCTAATCATATTATTCAACTTATCCCTAAATACAGAAGCAAGCCTATAGGTGAAAGGTTCAGTAGTGACTATAGCAAAATAACGAGAAGAATAACAACAGGCAGTAAATGGTAATAGTAAATGTTTGCGCTACAAAAAATTTGGAATATCAAGCAGCAAAACGAATGGTTTTGTGAGGCTAAAAGTAGCTGGAAGCAAATGAGACCGGATGAAAGACCCATAGAATTTAAAATTGCTATTTTTATGGGAAGAATAAGGTGGTTTTCTGCAAATAAAGATTTAAAACAAATAATAAAAAGAAAGGAATATTGACATGCTCAGTGCTATCAAAATAAAAGTTGAGTGCTTCTGATACTCATTGACAAATCATAAAAATCTATAATTTACATAGCAAATGCTGGATTTTGTATTCCTATTATAGCATTTTTCACAAATAAGGATACAACAAATAAATAGGAAGGAACACTGACATTCTCAGTGCCGGCAAAATAAAAGTCCTGCTTCTGTCACTCACCGACCAAACATAAAAACTTACCAGTTAGATAAGACTTTATTTTGATAGTCCACTTTAGACATTCTACTAAGTAACTTTGAAACAACATGTCAACTAATTCTTATTCATTTGCTACTACATGTCTACTGACTCTCAGAGTAGACTAGTTAGAGTAGGTTTAGGTTAGAAGAATAAGTTGGCATATATTTGCAAAGTGTCTGATAGTCAGTATGTTGAATGTTGTGGACTCATCAAAATAAAGTGTTAGAAGATATTAAAGAGACAGTCTACTAATATTCTAATGACTGCTAGTTCATATGTAGTTGCAAAGTTACATACTGTTAGTAGAATATTTAAAGTGGACTATCAAAATAAAGCGCTAAGTCTTAACGGTCAATGTCTGTAATTATAAAATGCTAAACATATTTGTCTAACACTAGGATACATACTATGTGTCTTCATCCAATAAAATATTCTGTTTAATTTGGTTATCCTTTAAAGTTTTCTGGTCACATTGTATCATTTTTAAATCCATTCCACAGATTTTTGAAGAAAAAAAAAAAAAGTCTGCAGACTCCATCTGGGCTTAACGATAGGTTTTAGATGACAAGCTTCATAAATGGCTTATCTAAAATCCGATATATATCGGAGGAAAGATTGCAGCAGAACACTGCGCTTGACTGTATCAGTGTGATCCATAACTTTCCCATGAACCCGGGGCCCATTTATTGTCGATTGCATCCGAGGGACGGCCTGTCAGTTGGGTGGGAGTTGAGCTGCTGTTTATTTTCGAATCAATACTCAATTACTATAAGGAAGATCCTCTCTCGCCCATTTCCAAGACGAAATTATGAACTGCTCCAATAACACTTAGTCAAGGGAAGCTGAGGAGTATTAACTCGTGATGCAGCAGTGGCCGGATATTTGATCAAACCGCTCCGCCCCCTCTCTTCCTCTCCTCAAGCCTTTAATTAATCACTCCGTAAAAGGCCTTTCAGGAGGTGACTGATGACCAGAGAAAACAATTTTCCCCCTAACAGCCTTTTAATTTTAACTTGTGCGACGAGAGATCATTGGCTGCAACTCACGACAAGCCATCAATGCTGGTTCTTAATGCGCTTCCGCTTTTGTTATTGAGAAGAGAGGGAAGACAAGGCTTTCCGTCCCTTTTCATAACTCATGCCATTGATTCGGTAAATGCCTGACATTTGCCGAAGGATAAAAGTTCTGTCGATGAGGGCGTGTGTAAATTACTCCATTAAGGGCTGGTTATTTATGACGGAGGGTGATTTAGGTGCAAAGACTCCTTAAAGAGGTGCGAACTGACAAGTCAAATGCATCTTTGTTTTGCCGCTGTCGGAAGTGGCGATGTCACATCGGTCACTGCAAGCGTCCTTTTAGATTTTCGTCTGGGAGCTGCGATGGAATTGACAGCATGTCCTAAAAGCAAACAGTGACAGAGAAAATGCAGGATCTCGCCCAGAGCACCGGCTGTATAACCTCAGACACTGTTGCCAGGGTGTTCCTTCAATGGTTTCATATTCTCATAATCCACCCACAGTACTCACTGCTGAACAAATCTGCAAAAAATTAGTCATTTAAAACAGGAAGCGAGTCCTTGATTCTCTTTGAACATTCATAGGCTCTAGCCTGAAGTGTTATTGTATTTGACATATACAATCTCAGTTACTCAGTACAATTGCACTTCACCATTTGAAACGGACTCACTTCTATGTGTGTGAACTATAAAAAAACAACAACACTGTGTTTACATGGATTACAGTATCCATGACAAATATGCTATATTTCAGGTGAGTGATTTCAATGAACTTTTAATATAAATTACATTAAAATTCTCCCCCTCAGCCATCCAATACATAGATGAGTTTGTTTCTTCATCAGAACATATTTGGGTAAATTTATCTCACTTGCTTACCAATGGATAAGCCCAGCGGTTAACATCTTGAAAAGTGAAATACCCAACCTGATCTAACAGAATTGTGTGAAATAACCATTTATTCTTAATGCATAATTCCATGTTAGCATCCCATATTCATCGAAAATTGCGTGATGGGCTCACGTAAAAGATTACAATGTAATTCAGTGACAGGCTTCAGCTGTGATCCACACACGGATTTCGATTCAAAAATTGGGTAATGATATTGGCATTATTGCATATGTATTGGGGTGTGATATTTTTACTGTAAACAGTCACAACAGTTTTAGTTATATTTATTTATTTATACATTTATGAGCACTTAACCCAACACCTGCCCCTAAACCTACCATCCGTTAATAAAACACGAGATAAACCAGCAGTTACAACTACCAACATTATTTATTGAAAATGATTAATAATCTAATTCTTCCAAGATAAAAAGATTGATAACCATCTCTCTGTCCGCCGTGACTCATCTCTGCTGCAGCTGGCTGCTGCTTTGCGCAAATTAAAAAAATGCTGCCTGGAGAATCCTTATGTCAGCCTTGGTTGTAAAATTCTATTAGCTCTCACGTGTCTCTTGACCGATCGTGTCCTGCTGTAGTGAGATGGTATTGGCTCTTGTGTGTCTGCTAATCAATTTGTGTCATTCTACAGGACGAGAGTAGGTGCGTTCGACTCAAAGTGGCCCCGCAAGAAATCGGCTACCGCCTTACAAAACAATGCATTCTGGTAAGATCATTTGTCCGACTATGATCACATGGCCATCACATGTGCCGTGAGAGCAAAACGACAGCAGTCGCACAGGTCAGGTGCTGCAGCTGCTCAAAATCGCCTGCGAAAGCTTGATGACGACACACTTTATTCTCATTGGTCAGATTATGTGATTTACAAGCACGATGTGTGCTGTGTGTTTTTCATAAAAAAGTTCCTTAATGTAATCAAGCTTTATATCGAATATCTGATATTCAAACAAAACATTAATGATGTAAATGAAGATTAGGCAATATAGTAAATATATATTCTTGTATAAGAGTTAATGATGTTGATTCAGCACACTACGGAAACCTATAAGTGTCCGACCTGGCGGCCGTCTCTTTCCTCCTCCCTCGACCGTAAGGGGCATCTCGATTGCACCTAGTGTCTTTTGAATAAGATGTCAACGCATTAGCGGAGCGGGATAATTTCAGCAATTAAAACCTTGTATTTTACTCTCTTGTTCGCATAAAGACATCGTATGGCTTCAGAAGGACTTGAAATGCAACACAACTTGTTTGTAATGTTTTTTTTACTGCTTATGGTCAGTTTGTGCAATAAATACCTGTGACTGCATTTATATTGTCTGTGTGTGAATCCAAATGAATCCAGCTATCCGTGAGTGGATCACAGCTGATGCCTGTCATTGAATTGCATTGTAATTGTAATTAAGAGTCTGTGGTTATTTCACGCAATTCTGTGAGATCAGGTTGGAAATACCCCTACTCCTAAGAAACAAATTTATGTTCAAATCATTGCTTCCAGCTAAACATGAGTCCCCTATCCATATCCATTTATTCTTATATGAATCAGGAGAGAAATATGGACTCATATTTGGTCAGAAACAACAGTGTAATGTTAGGGAACAGTTCTCTTAGCACGCCTGTTATTAACACTTATGAAGCACATATTCTGCATGATCATATTCTACATCCCTAATCCTACCCATTACCTAAACTCAAATACCTTCCCGATTATTAAAAAGCAGTAAATTATGAGTTTATATTAAATGGTTTGTTAATAGCAAGAATTGGACCTTAAAATAAAGTGTGCTATAATGGTTTATTACCAGCATGCAGCTTTTGGCTTCACAAGACATTAATTGATGGACTGGAGTGGTGTGGATTACTTGTAGATCATTGAGATGTTTTTTTTATCATCAGTATGGACTTTTATTCTGACGGCACCCATTCACTGCAAAAGGATCCATTGGTCGGCAAGTAATGTAATGCTACATTTCTTCAAATCTGTTCTGATGAAGAAACCTACCTGGTCTCATGGCATAAATGTACCTTGGTGCACTTTTTAGCGAGACGAAATACGTACCAACAAGTACATATCACTCATTTTCCAAAATAAGTGAACACTAGAGACAGTAAAAGGTGACACCTTACAGTTTTGATTAATAAAGTGTAATTTCCGCACAATTCCTTATCATGTATAACAATATTGATCAATATCATGTTATGACTTCTTAACATTATTAATATGCTGGGATATTTGAAAACTTTTAAAATGTTAGCATCACACATATCCAGCTTCATATCTATGTGTTTTCATATGGTTGGTTTGTTTGGTAGCTCACAGAGATGTTCTTGAAAGGGGAGGAGCTTCGGTTCAATCCTGTGTAATTACAGTTCAACAAAACTAATAAAAATAATCTGCATGAAAGGAAGTTAAACGTTGATGGCCTGAGTGAGAATACATTTTAGGCAAATTAAATTTTTTTTCTTGCACTATTTCTTTATTAGTCAATTGGTTCAAAATATGTTTTCAAATATAAATTAAATTTAAAGGCAAACTATAGATGTCTTGCTATCAAAAAGTTGGATTATAACATTTGTCTTGAATTGTGAACCATATAATCTGGCCAAACTCACAAACATTTGCATCTCAAGTTAACCTTGGATTTTATTTATTTATTTTTTCTTACCTCTTTTGTCGTTCTCTGTGAGAAACAGTGCAGCAATCAGGCCTCTTTGTGTGAGATCACTTATTAATCAGAGCACTGTGGGAATGCGGTGTCATTACCGCAACAGTGTTTCACACCCCCAGCCTGTTTACCGCCATTTCAGCAACGTCAGTGTGACTTTTTATGATTCAAATGGTTTATTTTAATAATTTCAAATAATTACTTATAATATGGACATGATTGTAAGGACTGAATTCTGATATGCATGTACGTGATAATATTATATGGTAAATAATAGGTTCGGAAATTGTCCTTTTAATGTAAAACCCACTAAAATCCAAATGGATCAGGATAACCATCCATTGTTCACATTCTACAATTACAACATTAATACTAAACATAAAACAGTAAGTTCTAAAATGTATGAACATGTGCATTGATCTGTAGCGCTTCAGATGATATAAACATGCAACCCAGATTTGTCAAAATGAAGCTCTGCAGGAAACCAAACTGCTCAATACCTTGAAAACCATATCAAATTATTTCTCCATTATGAAATGTCTCAGTAATTATTTGTTACTCAGTTTTACAGCAACCTGGAGTTAGGGAATATGTTGTTTCAGATGACAATATAATGAAATCAATAACTTATTACAATAGTCCCTAGCTTTGCCTGCCACATGCAAAGGAAAAAAAAATACACATTTACACACACACACACACACACACACACATATATATATATATATATATATATTATAACATATATATACTGAGTGTTTGAAACTGTGTGATCTGATGTGGCTTCTTATATTAGAATGAGGTGTATATGATTTTATAGCATTTTTAGTAATCTGAAGTGTTATTAATGCTTATATCACCCTATTCTGCCTCAAAAATAGGAAAATGTATTATTCTTTCTAAAGAAGGCATCATATTAAAATGAGAAATTCCAGTATCATGACAAAAAAATAACATAAAAAAAATACAAATAAATAAATAAATGTTTCAAAATGTAATGTATATTAGTATATTTTATATTTATTACTGTTATTATTATTTTATTCGATTTCTTTCTTATACTTTGAAATCACTACTATCACAGATAGGGGTGAATGGATTTTTATTTATTTTCTTCTTATTTTTGATGCAATTATGTATTATAACAAGAGAAATATAAATAATCTCAGCACGAACATCAAAACCTCTTTAAAACTAAATAAGTTAAGTAGTAGTAAATTAGGTATTATTTACTTAAGGACTGCAAACCATTATACTGTTGTCACAGTCAGCTGGAAGTGCCTGCCCAGATCTGGGGATAAGCGAACTTTCTGTGTTTCATGTCTGTTTTCATTCATGGACCCTCATCAGTGAACTCATGTCTTCACCCACTCGTTGGTTGTCTTGGTGTCTGATTGTTTGCTCTGCCCTGTGACCTACTTTCACTTGTATAAAACCCGGATGTGTTTGTTTGTCTCCACAGTCCATTAGCACTGTCAACCCCTGTTGTTTTGCCACTCCGTATTCCTGTTTTCCTGTGTTTCCTTGTCTGTTCGGATTGTTTACTGTGTTCCGACCCACGCCTGGACTCTGACCATTCTTGCTCTGCCTCCTCCATCCTTGTCTGCCGGTGAAGATCTAAAGCCTGTCTGTTTTTGCTCTGTTTTAAATAAATAGCTTGCATATGATCCTGCACGTCTCCTCGCCTCGCTCTCTGTACATTAACATTTTGAATTTACACATTTAGAAACACAATATTTTCTAAGTTATATCAAAAAACCATCAGACTGTAATAACTATCAGTAACACTTTAGAGCAGTTAACACTATTAACGATATACAACGACTACTGGTTACTAATGGTAACAACGTCTTAGGTTTTACAGTTTTAATTTAAATGTACAGTTACATACCATAATTTCATTAACTGATATAATGTTAATATACCAAGCTATTAAAGTACTGAAATCTGTTTTGCAGCTTTGAAATACGCTGATAAGCACCAAATGCAGGTGATGATGAGAAAGTCACATGATGAACCAAAGCCCATCACATGTAGCTTTAAAATAGAAACATATATAAAACACTAAACACCATCACGGTGAGACTCATTAAACTGAAATATGCAATAAACATTCATTTAACAACATTACATGTGACACACAACCCAAATAAACATAACTGATAAGAAAAAAAACTAAGAAGAAACAGAATTATATTAAAGAAAAAACATCAAATTCAAACAAAATTTAAAATGCAATGCAGGGAATTCTGGGAATGTCAGTTTAAGCTTTTCCCTGTAAATTATTAGGAAAACAGGAATTTACCGTTAACCATTTCACAGTTTTTTACTGTTAAAATCACAGCCATTTTTTACAGTGATAGCATATTTTATTTCACTTGAAGCTTGCGCTACCCATTCATTTTTATATAAATTAAAGGTGCTATATAAAAAGACTTCATATTAATTTCATCCAGATCCAGCCTCTTAAATCAAAAAAGATTAAGATTAACAAAGATCAGACTTTAGTGAAAGCATGGGAACTTCTACACACGCTCCTGGGAATGCACTTTTTTTTAGCTTGTCAGAATGTCTCGTCTTTTTTCTTTTTCTTTTTAGGTAAAACAATGGCTCACACATTTCCCTTGCATTTGGAAAAAGTGGCATTGAAGGTGGTAATGATGATCCTGGGCAGAGCCACTGGCAGCTTCTATTTTTTGCATCCCTCTCCTCTATGACACCTTGATAAGGCAATTACAGTGCAATTATCTTAACATGTGGCATTAGAGAAAATTATCTTCATTCTTCAACTAGAGTAACATTAAATCAGAGGAGAGGGCATGCAAGAATCTCTAATCAACATCTCAAACGCTATGAACGGACGCTGTAGACGCTACACTCTGACATGTGCAATTACCGCTGAGAGACAAGGAGCAAACAGTCCAGATTCACAGGAAAAAGAGGATCCGTCAGTGTCGTATCTGTTCCACATGCCTTACATTTGTTTCTAGGTTCATAAAGCAATGCTGGATTGTCAGTAAGAGCATATTGCTGTAACCTTCAAACGATCGAGGTCAGTGGATCGTAATGTGTTACGTGAAAAGTGGACATGATTTGACAGGGAATTTGGAAATCATCCCCAGCCCGGGAAGTGCTGTAGAAATAGCAGTTTGTGACAAATAAAATAAAGCTTTAAAGTGTAGCCGTATAAAGATATAACGCCCTAAAACTGTAGCCACATGTAAACGAATACTAAACGAATTGTAACAATAAATATTGACCATGGATATAATCTAGTACTTCAAATATTGCAGTTTATTTCTTCATTTTCATTCTTTCCTTCATCATAACTTTCCTTTTTCTATCATAATCTTTTCTTTTTGAAAATGTATGGCACTTTCAATATAAAAATTAAACATAAGTAGATATAACAAGTAATAAACATATAACATATTATTTACACCTAATTCATTCATTAATTTATTTCAGCAATCCATAATTATATTTATGTCTTGTGTAGTTGTACCACATGATATTTTCAAAACATTAACTTATCTTGTCTTGTTCAAAAAAGGTAAAATTACTTTGATTTAGAAGGGCAAATAATAATAACAATAATTATAATTAATTTTGTTAAATGATTATTTTACTAAATAATAATAACAAAAAATATTAAATGTTACACCAGAGCTATTTTTTGACTGTATCTTTTGCAAAGAATCTAAAACAATAATTATAGTCTACTTGTTTTGTATAAAAGTAAACTTTCTCTATCTCTCTCTCACTCTCACTTTAAGAGAACATTGTGTTATTATTTTCATCTAATCATTCACAAAAATCTTTTTACCCATTTGTGTGGATGCAGCTATTATTATTATTAGTGATGGCATTTTCAGTATTTAAAGCATCTCTGGCAGTATGCAGATCTGAAATGTGTAATCACTCACATAATCAGAGCAAATCAGATTGTCCTTGCATTAATTACAAATTATAATTAGTCGGAAATCCTGCTAATGATAAGGCAAAATGGCTTCTATATTTCAGTCACTGCTGTCCTAATCAAGACCTTATATTATAAAGTAATTAAGTGATTGTACGTGATAAGTGTATCAAAACTAAGTCATTAGAATATGTCTCCTTTTGTGTGTGCTTTTTCAATCATCCCGACCAGTGTGTGCTAACTGCTCAAAATGAGTGCTCTTTGAAGGGCTTTTAAGGGCTTTTTTGACTTGTCAACTAATCATCACTTACAGAGCCAGCTGCAAAGTTTGAGGCAGATCAATACGTGACATGGCATCATGCGGCATTAGCACTACGCTCCGAAAATCTGATTTGCTGTGAATGCTTCTAAAAATATATTTCCATATGTTCTGGTGAACCAACATTCTGTAAACCATCAGTCCATGCACTGACTATCTGATGTACTGTATATGCAGTAAAAACAGCACTTATTCAAATATCATTAAATGTTGTGTTTCTAAATTATTAGGCTTTTTGGTCAGTTAAGAGGCATTGAAGTGAAAACAACAACAACAACAACAAAAAAAAAAAAAAAAAAAAAATTTAATATATATATAGATATATACACGTATGTTCAATTTTGTATTTGCATCATATCTGGGAAATATTATTTTTCTGTACCACCAAAATAATTACATAATTACATGGGTCAGAAACATGCATCCACATTAACTGAAGAGGTCTTAAAATTGTAATTAATGTAATAATAGACATAATTGTTTATAAAAGTTACGTTTAAAAAGTATGTATATATATATATATATATATATATATATATATATATATAATTGATATTGTCAAATATGATTTATATCCAAAATATAGTTCTCTATCCACAATATTGCTTTCTCTAGTGGAAAAAATAAATAGTGCTGCTAAATGATTCATTGTGTTTAATCGCATCCAAAATAAAAGTTTTTCGTAATATATGTGTTACTACATTTTTTATTTATTATGTATATATTAAAACACAAAACATACAGTATATATTTTGAAAGTATTTACATGCAAGGGTATTTATATATTTATTTTCTTATATTTAATATTACATAAAATATATTTGATAAATAAAC
>JAUMHI010000070.1:2346066-2359505 GCA_032359435.1 Enteromius unitaeniatus
TATATATACATATGTTCAATTTTGTATTTGCATCATATCTGGGAAATATTATTTTTCTGTACCACCAAAATAATTACATGCATTTTTATTTTATTTTATTTACTGGGTCAGAAACATGCATCCACATTAACTGAAGAGGTCTGAAAATTGTAATTTATGTAATAATAGACATAATTGTTTATAAAAGTTACGTTTTAAAAAGTAAGTATGTATATATATATATATATATATATATATATAATTTATATTGTCAAATATGATTTATCTATCCAAAATATAGTTCTCTATCCACAATATTGCTTTCTCTAGTGGAAAAAATAAATAGTGCTGCTAAACGATTCATTGTGTTTAATCGCATCCAAAATAAAAGTTTTTCGTCAGATAATATATGTGTTAGTACATTTTTTTAAATTTATTATGTATACATTAAAACACAAAACATACAGTATATATTTTGAAAGTATTTACATGCAAGGGTATTTATATATTTCTTTTCTTATATTTAATATTATAATATATATAAACAAATATATTTTATAAATAAATATATATATATATATATAAATATATGCATGTGTTTGTGTTTATATATAGATAAAAGTAATACATAATATAGTATGCACAGTATACACAAATATATTATGCATATATTAGGAGAAACTTTTATTTTGGATACGATTGATCAGCACTATGTTTGCGTTTGACAGCA
Source organism: Enteromius unitaeniatus (assembly GCA_032359435.1). Classification (NCBI taxonomy): domain Eukaryota; kingdom Metazoa; phylum Chordata; class Actinopteri; order Cypriniformes; family Cyprinidae; genus Enteromius; species Enteromius unitaeniatus. Next base: position 2,346,776 of record JAUMHI010000070.1, read on the forward strand.
CTAAAATAAATACAAAAAAATATGCATAGATAAAATATGTGACCCTGGACAACAAAACCAGTCAGTGTTAATTTTCAGAAATTGAGATTTATATACGATCTGAAAGCTGAATAAATAAGCTTTCCATTGATGTATGATTTGTTTGATAAGGCAATATTTGATCGAGATACACCTATATGAAAATCTGGAATCTGAGGGAAGAGAAAAATCTAAATGCTGAGAAACTTTTAAAGTTGCAAAGTTGCATATTACTAATCAAAAATTATGTTTTAATATATTTTCGGTATGGAATTGACTAAATACATTCATGAAACATAATCTTTACTTACTATCCTAAGGATTTTTGGCTATTGCTACAAACATACCCCAGCGACTTAAGACTGGTTTTGTGGTCCAGGGTCACATATAAGTTACAAAAACAATATGTCGGTGGATAAACTGGAGGAAGCCCTTTTAAAGATAGGAACTGGAGCTGTTTGAATTACTTAGTGGGTTATTGTGATGCTTTATCCTCTGTTCGAACTCTCATTCTGAATGAGACTTTATTTTAAAGCTAAAGTCATAAGAGTTTAGAATAACATGAAGGTGAGTAAATGATAACAAATTGTAATTTTGGGGTAAACTGTCCCTTTAAATGGCTTTGTCAGCAGGATCAGGAATTTAAGTAGGATCTAGGTTTGACTTTAACTGAACATACTACTAAAAAATTGCTGTGGCTCATAGAGAACTAATTGCCTATTGACATATTCAAAGTCTAACAAACCACAACTTTGAAGACAGATGCAAGGCAAGATGGGAGGAAGAAAAGAAGAGGGAGTTTGCAACAAATTTTTCTTTTCCACCGATAAACAAGGCATAACATGAACACTTCAAACAAGGTTTTCTAAGCTAAGAGGTGACAACCCCACTCCCAAATCAGCATCTTAACACTGCTTAAAATGTGAATGATTAAAGCAGAGGTCCACGTGTCAGAGCGATTTAGTTTAATCACCACTCAGAAAACAAGCTGTTCATGTGACCTTCCTGACTTCCCCCCCCAATCCACCCATTTCCTTTTGATTTTGCTAATTTTGTATCAACATGTTTTTCTTGTAGTGCAGAAATTACCCACATCTGTTTCTAAGAAAAGCAAGCCCTCACAGCCCCAGCCACCGCCTAAAGGTCCTATCTGACTTCTCACACCACCGATAGGCGTCCGTTTCACCCCTTTGTGCCCCTGCGAGACATTAGCAACATTAGCCGCAACGTGCACGCATTGTGGGAAATACAGTCACGTCTTGGCGTTCTTCAAATGCCACTCAATATCTCATACCAATCAAATCAGTGGGATGCATTTTCCCGTGTGGCTTTTTTTTTTTTGATTAAGTGCCCTATTAGCATATGTAAACTGCACTTTTGAAGTGAAATAGCGTTTAATGGTTTATTTGAAGTGTGCGATTGGAAAAAGGGAAAGTAAAACATCCCTTTGATGGAGAAACGCTATATTGCAATCAAACGTTTACTGTACCGAAGGTTAATGAAAGCTATTTGGAGGGGGGTTGGGGGGGGTTGACTTGTACGTTTGCAGGATGCATAAATTAGATAATAAATAAAGAAAGAACTGATGTGCAGTTTGTGTGAGCGGAGAATGTGCAATAGCAACGTAATTATGGTACCATAAAAACAATTTCCCGTAAAGAGAAGCAATTTGACATGCCTGAGCAACAAAAAATAGCATTTGCAAAATGGTCACGCAATAACATCTCATGACTATTTCATTAACACAAGGTGTTGTTCCTGTGTAAAGACCAGTATCCCAAGAAAACTTTAACTACCACAGGCAATATATGCACACGTATTCATAATTGCATTTTTGCACATTCCTAATGCATGGCAAACACTTGCAAATTGCATTTTAAATTATATATATATATATATATATATATATATATATATATAATTTAAAATATACACACACATACAATTTCTTAATCAAAAAATTGAAAGAACAGCAATGCAACATTATTTTCTTTTTTACAGTTTTTACACACATACACATACACATACACAGACAAAAAAATCACAATTATTATAACGTAATCTATTCTGTAGGGTTTCTTTGGAACTCCTAATTGGCTACTCATTGAAATGTATTTTTTTCGTCCTCTCTAATGGCTCAATGGTTTGAAAACTGTCCTTGCTGGCTCTAATGTGTTCTGACGTAGGCATTTTCTATACTCCATTACTCTCTGATGATCATTGGAGTTCTAATTAGCTGATAGCTGAAATATAGCTTTCCCTACTCAGTGACCTTGGACGACGTTTGGACGTGACGGATGATACTATCAAACAAGACTCTTGCAAATTCCGAAGAAAACATAAGTGGACCTTGGTCATGATAAACTCAGCGCCGTGATGCTAAGATGTCAAGGGTGGTCTTAAAGGTGTTGCTAGGCTGTTCTAAATAGTTGTCAGGGTGTTTCTAAGTCGTAGAACTTTATTAAAATAACTTAGTAGATATTGTTCACTATAATTCCACACATTCCTATAGACAGAACATGCTAATACACATGACACATGCATATAATGTGACCGTTTTCACAAATTCACATTTTTGTAGTTTACACCAAAACAGGCATCGTTTCCAAAAATATGCACTTTGAAGCCCTTCTAACTTCCCGGTTTTGGGCTCCCAAAACACTGTTGTTGTGTCAACAAACAGCCAAAATTAATTGAAAAATTTCAATTTTTAGTGTTGTGAAAACACCCTCATATCCTTTTCTCCCTGGTTTTATGATTGGCCTAGTAAAAAATCTTAGGTTTAGCAAACAAGTTGCACAATTTGAAGTAGAATTCATGTCCCTGGCGCCTTAGGATTAGAGGTTTTTGAAAATTGAAGGAGAATGTATAAGCAATAGTAATAGTGTTTGGAAAAACACTAATTATTCAAAATGTCAGGGAAATGTGAAAGCGTTTCATTTGGCATTAACCATCATGAATGCATAATCCCAATCACACTGCCATTCTACCCAACATTTCTGCAAAGGAGAGATGCCAGTTGTTTGAAGGACCAAAACATCCTTTTTTTTTGGTCTTGGAGTACTTTTCCAATAGCAGCCTGTTTGAAATTGGAAAGAGTGAAGCCTCAGACGGGTTAATGGTTTGAAACAGCGTGAAATATGATACTATTCACTCTATGCTCTGCGAGGTAGAACAGCACAATTTCTAGAGGTTACCAAACCAGGCAGAATACAAATTCTCCTCAAATCATCCCAGATGATATTGAAGAGATCTGGGAAGATTAATGTTGCAGTCGCTGCTTTCCATCTCCATGTTTATTGGCAACACTCCAAATTGAATTTAACTTTAGATTGCTCCTCCCACTCACATTTCATCCACCATTTTAGTTAAACTAGGAGTCATCCAGGTCCGTAAGTTTTACACATGATGAAATAAACTTTTGTGATTAGAAGACTGCACTCATAATAGTTTTCTATGAAAATATTTGGTAACACTTTATTTTAAGACTAATTCTCACTATTAACTAGTTGCTTATTTAGCATATGAGTAGTTTATTAGTTCTTATTAGTCAGACAGTTCACCAAAAAAACAAAGAAACAAAAAACGAGGGGGGTAAAAAATGCAAGGTGAGAGATTTGAGGTTTGATGACCAGAGCCACAGACTTCCTGAATGTATATAAGCTGTAGGCTATTTTAGAAAGGAAAGCTTAAAGATGAAAAAGAAGAATTATGAATAACTATGAATTACGAATAATACTTTATTTTTCCATAATACAGAGTAATTAGCTAGTAAGCAGTACTTAGCAGTAGCTGTTGTACTTACATAAAACAAAATGTACTTACCATGCAACTAAGTTATGGAACCGAGCTCGTACACAGTCAAAGTGGACAATCTCAGCACGTTCAATGAAAGTGGACCCTAACCATTGTCTTTGCTTCTCTGCTTACCTAGTTTCCACACAGGAGGCTCAGTGATCCTCCGAGTTGTCTCCAGGTCCCGCTGTGTCTCTCCTCCATCGCAGTATCTACAAGTGGTGTGTGGCTTTGATCATCTGTTCCTGCAAGAAAACCAAACAGAGACTCTCAGTTGGTTTATTGACCCAGTTTTGGAAAAACTTTGTTACAGTTATATCATCCTGTTGAATAAACATTATTGACTTGTACCTCCTGAGTCTGTCCTCAGGACAGTAATTAAGTGTTACCAACCTTTCTTTTTGCACAATTTGGTTGAATGAATGAAGTCTACAATCTGTATTGTTAAAAGCGCAATATAAAATAAAGTGATTGATTGAATGCTTAAATGACTCACTCAGAGATGGTTGCCACCTACTGTACTTTCAAGAAAAATAGCTAATTCGTGGACCAATATCTGTTGTAAGTTAATACAGCTTGTTAGTTATTACAGCCTGATAAGAATACAGTTTTAACAGCATTAAAAACATCAAATCAGTTTTGATTTCCTGTTGACTCTTCACGGCAAGCCTTTCAGTTGTCAGATGTGGTTTAATTTGTTTTTAACAGAACCGACCATTGAGTAACAACAGAAAATAAATAAAAATAAGTAAATCGATGCCTCTGTGGACACATACACCCCTATGGCTGACTAATAGCTGTATCTAAATGTCAGCTGAGGAAAACAGATGCCGTGGATATGGTGTGGTATTTTGGTTGGCGGCTAAAAATCACTGCCTCGTTTTCGAGTTCTCCAGTGATTCATCGTCCGGGTCTCACCCACTCCTCTCTGAAGAGCCAGGAATTTCTTAATGAACACAACTCTTTGTGACTTTGTGCTTCTGCAAGTTTCCACTCATGCATACATATATGTTGCTTATCATGCAACTAAATATTCCCTTTGCCCTTTTTACATTTATCCGAAGCACAGTAGAAGAGGAACACTTAAACATATTGTAAAGACACAAGTCCCTGTGATGCAAATTAATGTGCCACTCAAACCAACACAATGCCTGTTTTGGGGCAGGACCTCAAACGGCGCAACTACAGATGAAGTTTGTGCAGAATGAGCACCATTATCAGACTGATTTGATTTTCGTGAGCCTCATTGCACTCTGACAGAAATAGAAACAAATGAGCTGGTTATATGCACTCATAAATGCCTAATGATGCCTCAGTCACTCCGTAGTTCAGTCAGAGGCGCACTCGCCATCTGGAAACGGCATTTCATCGCTACAGTAACACTTGGTGCGTTTCATTTTCGTATCTTGTTTATTTATTTGTGTTTTTAGAATTTACTGAGTCAAAGTGTGGAGGAGTGTGGCTACCGTAGTTCAGAGTTAGAAACAAGCCTAGGCGGGTGTTATTTGCACTAACGTGGGATGTAGATTATCTTTACATAAAAAAAAAAAAAGAAAGAAAAAAAACACACACACACACACATATATATATATATATATATATATATATATATATATATAAATCAAATAGAAGAGATCTGTTGCATTTGTGCATAATGCCACCCACCAATACCAAACTTTTTATTTTAAAAATTACAATCACAAATTAGATCTCTTTTATTCATGTAGATTGTTCCTTCTACATTGCAGTAAGATTAAATGGAAAGCAAAAACTTTTGTCTATAATAAATGACCTGCTTCTCAGACTTTCTCCTGAAAAAAGGCTATAGTAATATAATATAATATCTTGTAATATGAGATCAAAAGATTAGATTCTTTCAAACTTTGGTTACTTTTGCCAGGATACCAGAGTGTTGGGAAATGTATTTAAACCATCTCAAGTTTAAAGTTCCCCATTATGGATAAAAAATACAAATAAAAAAATAAAATATCTCTAAGTGGATGAAAACATCCTGCAAAGTTTTATATCTGAAAGTGCAACTCAATCATTAAAATGAGTAGTTTTTTAAAAAACAAATCCCAAGCTCTTTGATGTTGACGTCAGCATTAAACACTAGTATATTTCCTGCCCACTTGTAGGTCTTGTGCAAATTTATTCTTTACCACTAGGTGCCACGTTTGGAGAGGTTTGGAACATGCTTTGGAATGTTTTACGAGGAGCCTAATTTGTACGACCTCACTTGTACATATTAATCAGATTTTTGCTAAATTTTACATATTTTATGAGTTGCCAATCCGTATGAATTTGTACAAATAACCTACACTTATCCCCGCCCCTAAACCTACCTGTCACTGAGGTTTAAGCAAATAATACTAAATTGTTAAGTCGTACGAATTCATACAAACGAGCCACCTTGTAAAATATATACGAATTTGTCAGGAGACTGTGTTAAAATAGCGGTCCCCGGGTAGCGCTGTACACAAAGCAGCACTGCACTCACAAGCAATGCTTTAACAGGCATAATGAGATCAATCGACCAATCACTGCCGGTGAGCATCACGCACTGGAGGGGTTTGGAAAAGGAGACGTTGAGCAAGTAAGGTAAAAAAAAAAAGAAAAAGCATATTACAAGTCAATGTAAGTGTTTTTAGACCTTGCATGCATGTCAACCTGTTGTTAAACGAACAAAAAAAAAAAAATCATTTTCACTTTCACATTATTCATAATAGGGGCACTTAATAGTACAGTTTCTCAATTGTTTTTCCTAGTTGTCAAGAAATTATGTGGAGTGCAAATGGCCAAAGTGTCATTTTCAAAGAAAGACCCCAGTAATGCATATAAATGTGCTCACATGAACGTCTAATTTTCACACAATTAGTAGAATGTTATGTTATGACTTTAAAACCATTTTAAAACCTTTCATTGCACGGTTTGAACTGATACTTTTGAATGTTCTCATAACATATAGAGCTTCATATGTATTTGTTCATATGAGTTTTCGAGCTCAGGAGGTTTTCTCGGTAGTTCACATGGAAAGCTCTGGTTTGAATCCTGTGTAAAATGGTTCGACAAAAAAGCTCAAATCAGCATAAGGAAGTAAAAGTATGGCTGCATCAGCGAATACATTTTTAAAATACTTTTGCATTTGTAAACACTATCGAGTAGGTTTAGGCGTAGTAAGTTTGGCGTAGGGGATATTTCCAACATGATAGAGCATTAATCTTTAGCGACACTCACTGGAACAGTCACAAAACGTATCTCGAGCAGCATTATAAAAACACTGCAATACGTACCTGCACCAACATAATACAAACATGCCACGGTTACATATTAAATGTGTTTTTTAGAGCCATTCTCTGGACATTTCACTCTGAAACTGTGGGGAAACATGCAGTATGGGGTTGCAGAAATGTATGTACAGGAAAGTATTTCCAATGAACCTGGTTTGCAACAGTAACGTAATCTATGGGATTACACATATTAGGTAATGTATTCTCACTATGCTTTGATTCCATTTTTCAATTAATTTTGACCTCGCTTGTAAGAAAATATTTTGTATTATTTGTTATCGATATCTCTCTGAAACAGTTTTCAAATGTTTCAATGAAACATAAAATAGTTGAATCATTACATTTACTGCCTTTGTGTAAATAGTATGTGACCATGTAATCTATTAAAAGTAACTGTAATCTGTAATCACTACCAGCACTGTAAATATATCTAAATTAAACACATTTCCCCTTTGTTTCTAGTAAGTGTAGTATAGAGAAAGGTTAACATGGCAGTAACAGCAGAGCTGGATCTAGTGCACTCTGTGTGTTATTACTCTTGTAGGTTAAATCCCAGGTGGAGGCTCTATTTTTTTTTTTTGTATCTTGTGAAATATTGCTTTACAGAGAGTTCATCCAAGTGGAACAGACTCACTCTCTGAATCTATCTCTGGTTAGACTGACAGATGGCCCAGACCCCAGCAGCTCGTAATGGGAGAGTGAACAACCAGGTCGCCACAGACTCCAGCCTTTAATGTTGTTGATTTCCTGTATAATGCATAATGGCATTTACATTAAGCATCCCCCAGGGATCCTAAAAAGGGTCTGTATTTGTAAAAGTGATTACTAAACTACAGTAAACGAAGTCCCTACCCACCAATTCTGCAGTAAATTTGCCCAAAAGGCATCATTAGACTGTCCATTGCAGATTTAAGTTAAATTTATGTGATTTATTAAAGTGCAACATGCATTTAATAACCGTGATAAAGACAAGCATTTGTGCAATAAATCAAGTGTTGTTGTTTTTTTTTTACACACACTGAAAATATAAAATGCGGGGAAAAAAACGAAGAGAATACTGTAAAAAGCATATATATATATATTAGCTTGACTTTGAATTGGTACTTTACTGTATGGAAGATTAACCTTTGAATATGAAAACCTTGAAATGGAAGTAAATAATTGCAGAATTTTGTATCTTGTGAGAATTATTCAACTCTATCACATGAAAATTCATAGCTATTATGTTTTGAAGAAGGTGCATGTCATGTAAAAAAAATCATATTCATAAAATAACAAATGTTCCTTTAAACAAAACAAAAGCATGCTAAATAAAGAGCTATTTTAATACATTTATGTATTTACTTATTTGTTAAACTATAAAAAACATTAATGACTAATAATTTGTTTAATAATAATAATAATAATAAATAAAGATATTTTTTAAATAAAATATTTAATATAATTCGAGTGCTTCTGATACGACATGATGTCCAGGATTAAATCTGGGCCCTGAACCCAAAGCAGGTGAGAACCACTGGACTACTGGACAGTTTTGACAACCCCTGTATGTAACTCTAGAAAACCAAGCTCAAATTAACTCAAAACACACAAGTTCATGACTGTCAGATACACGATCCATGACTGCACTCGTGTCCTAAAGCCTGTCATTAAAAAAAAAACAGTGATCGGCATCTGTGCGCATCTAGTAAGGCAGAATAATCCAATCATCCTAGCTTTGGAGCGCATTACCAGTCCGAGTGAAGAGAGAATGCACTCAGGAGTAATTGAACCCTTCACGGTTTCTCTTCACTAAAGTGTACAGTCTAACCACAGGTTGTCTGGAACCTGATGAGGGGTAGACGAATAATTCTAATGGTAATTATAAGCTGGAGGAGTACATGTGGAGATCCTTTCATTGTGGGTGATGAGAGATGTTTAATGTGGCATTACATAAAGCATGGATGGTTTTAATATCCATCTGTCAAAAGGACACATGCTTTATGAGCTAGCGCGGGGTATTTTTAGGCAGAGTCTTGGGAATCTAGGGCCACGGATTGAAACCTCAAGTGAACGCAAAAGTTTGCAAAGGTAGTTTTTCTCTACTTTGACAAAAAATAAAGAGCTTTATTGAGACAACTTCCTGAGGAAATAAGAGAAAGTGTTTTCCCAAATGTGCAAAATATGCCCCCTAGTGACCACAGACCTATTTGTTGCCATTTCTTCTTCTAAAACTTTCTTGGAAACATTGTACCATGCCTTCTCTTATTTTCTGTCAAAGGAAAAGCCTTTAAATGTGTAAATACTGTGTTAAAATATGTATTTTAAATGTATTTATTACATTTGTCTGGACATTGTGAGGTCATTTCAACAACTTTTTTCTCAAAAGTCAGCATACTTGAGGCTGTTGAGATAAAATTGGACACGTGATTTGTAAAGAAAAAAATCCACGGTAAATATACACACTTACATTACATTTGCGAATTTAGAATTAAATGAAAGTATTAAAAATCGTATTTAATTATGCGCATTTACGTCACATAAGCCTGGTTTCACAGACAGGGCTTAGACTAAACCAGGATTAGGCCATAGTGCAATTAGGACATTTAAGTAATTTTTGTAAACATGCCTTAGAAAAAAGTATCACTTGTGTGCATCTTAAGACAAAACTAAGAAGGTGACATATTATAAGATCAGTCAGTGCAGGTTTCTTTTAGTTGAAACAGCACACATTTACATTTAGTCTAGGACTAGGCTTAAGCCTTGTCTGTGAAACCGGGGAATAATATGCTAACTATTAGCCTCAACAAGACATTTAATTCCAAAAATATCAAAATATAATTTCTACCACCGAATGAATCTGAGATGTGATGAAAATCATAATTTTTGGTTTAGATAAATCACAGCATGTTGCATAAACTGCTGAATATTGTTGTAAAATAACAACAAATTATAACAATAATGTGAAAACTAACAAGGGTTTATTTTCAGAAAGTGCTAGTCTTGCCTAAATGGCAAAATAAAACAGGTTAGAAAATATTAAACCTTCAAATCCAGGGAAAAACAGCTTTAGTCATTAAGGGGAGAAAAAAAATGTGTTTATGGTCAAATCTCTCATTTCCAGAGCTTTGCTCTCTGACACTGCAGTAAATTGCATTATCTTTAATGCAGACTGTGGTGCTGGAAATGCGATCCTGTTATATTGTTGTTCATGGGGAGGATCTGTCCATAATGAATGTTATTGATTTGCTTATTAAATATGATATGCCTTCTCTGAGTTGCTCGGTGGGCCACCGTGATGGATTTCTTTGTGGAGTCACACCTATTTACAACTCCCCACATAAAATAATAGGTTCATTACGTCTTATGATTGGATTTTAGTAGTAATCATTAAGCTTTTAATAGCATATCCAGATCTCAGACTGTGTGGCCCATCTGTCACAGAAAGCCTGCCTCTTATGGAAAAACTATGCAGTGATATGCTTCACGTAATCCTATGCAAATATCTTCAGCCCTGTTTGCTGTATGGACAGCTCACCAGAAGGGTTCCTGCACACAGGATATGAAGGTCTTGTTAGAGCAGATAGTGTCACTTCTGTCACCACACACTGCTTGTGTTATGATGTTAGATGTGGAGCATTGTCAGATTTGTGCCCTGAGAGAATCAGGCTGTTGTTTTATGTGGGGCCGTACACAGGTACATTTAACCAGGTCACTGGGGTCTGCTGAGCGCTCAGTCAAGCCTGAAAGCACGCCGGAGAAGAGAGAGTCCGGCGGGCACATTCTGCTGAGCCTGCAGATCTTTCTGTCTTTCTTTTTCTCTGCTTTTATCTGTCTGTTTCTCTCTTTTTTTTAGTAAGTCAACCTTTCAATGTGGATTAAAATCAACAGTCACCTGCATTCCCCAAGAAACTAGCAAAAAAAAAATTATATCTCTCTGGAGCACATATGGTTACCTATATTGTCTATTTTTATTTTTTGTTATTATTATTTATTTATTTGTTTTGTCCTGGCCATGATTTCTACATTTTCTGGATTATGGCGCTGTTTTCCAACTGACATGTTCTCAAGTCCTCAAGCAAAGCCAAAACCTGGACATGTTTTTTGGTTTACAAATCCCAGCAGAACATGACGAGTAAAAAAAATCAGGACTTATGGTCACACTAGACTCACAAATAATAGATGACTTACCATTGATATTACATAATTATTACATAATACATTATTACACAATTAATTACATAATACATATACTGAATTTGTCGATTATTGTATTATCTGCACTTAGAGTAAAGAACTAATAACTGAAGACATTCATATTTTGCACAATTATTGACTGTAACACATCTGGTGTGGTGATATTTGCTATCAAAAGCCATTACTACTATGTACAATAACAGGGCAGCCACAAAACAAAACATTCATTTCTTTTTAAATTTACTCCAAATATACTGTGATATATTTTTGGTTAGACTTCAGGTTAGTAACTTGGAATGCTTTTAGGACAGGTTTAAGGATGTGGGTAATAACATAACTTGATATATGTATATATATATATATACATATATATATATATATATATATACATATATATACAGTGCCCTCCACTAATATTGGCACCCTTGGTAAATCTAAGCAAAAGTGGCTGTGAAAATAAATCTGCATTGCTTATTATTTTAATCTTTATTCAAAAAAATCACACCATTCTAACCTACCATTTAAGCAAAACAATTGAAAATAGGGAGAAATTCTCATGATGAAATAAATGTTTTTCTCCAATACGTGTTGACCACAATTATTGGCACCCCTAGAATTTTTTTTGATGATGAAGTTCCCACTCATATTCAGAATTTTGAGCACTTCATAGTGATTATGAACATGAAAATATCCAGCCCTGGCTTCCTGTTTCACAGAAATATATACAGGATGGAAAACAAAGCCCAAAATCCCTCAATCATCAACACAATGAGAAAAACCAAATAATATTTTTATTATGTGCAGCAAAAGATAATTGAGCTTCACAAATTAGTGAAGTGGTTTTAAGAAAAGAGCAGTGAAAATGACCACCTACACCATCAGGGAAATAATTAAGAATTCCCAATCAACATAAAAAGAGCATTAGCATCCCCTAATACATGCGGAGGAGTAGAGTTTGAGTGGCTAAAGACTTCAAGGACCACAGCTGGAAAATAGTCGAGTCTCAGGGTTAGAAAACCCGCTTCTACGATCAGATGAAACTAAAATATGAGCTTTTTAGCAGAAATCACTCAAGATGGGTTTGGTGAACACAGTGACTCTGTGTGTACAATGAAATATACTGTAATGTATATTTATATTTAGTGCGTAACAATAATTGAGTGTCAATAATTGTGGCTAATATGTATTTAAGAAAAACATTTATTTCATCATGAATTTTTCTCCACATTTTCAATTGTTTTACTTCAATGGTAGGTTAGAATTTTGTGAATTTTTTGATTGAAAGATCAATATATATATGTACATTGTAACATCCCCATGTTTGTTTATGTTCGTTGTTGCCCGTATGTTCCCCATGTGCGTTCTGCGACCTACTTTCAGTTAATTATGTATTCCGTTCAGGTGTGTGTACCTCGTTTTCTGTGATTGTCTTCCCTTCTTAAGTTGCCCTC
>JAUMHI010000070.1:2395840-2452443 GCA_032359435.1 Enteromius unitaeniatus
ACATTACGTTTTAATTGTAATATAGTGAAATAAAAGTAGGTGTCCCGTGTTCGGGACGGCGACAGGGAGGGGGTTAAAATGAACACCATCCAGGCCTGACTGTGAATGGTGCTCCTACAAAGGCATCTCCTTGCAATTTTTAACACAAACCAACAGACGGCAGCATATCTAAAAATAGCGGTTGCAATGCCAGTGATACAGTATGACTAGCACAATTAATAACGCCAGACTTCACTTCAATTACTAATTAACTAAACGCATTTATAAGTATACAAATATACACATAGATACTCTAACTTTAGCGATGCCCTTTGACGGATTTCCGGAAATACCAGGCAGACCATATTTGTCAAACGCAAACTTCTTATCCCGCCTACATCGTCTTCCTACACGGAAACGCCGCCGACGGCGTTTACTATTGGTCGGCATTCCGACAGGAACGCGTGATCCGATCAGCCATTGGCGGAGAGAGCTGTCAGTCACAGAGATCGTCGCTGCAGGTTCAGGAGAGGCAGCGCAGGAGGAGACCGCTGGAGAGAGAAGAGGAGAGGGGAGGACGGAGTCCCCGAGTTTCAAACACAATTTAATTTATTCGTTATTGTATTTCAGTATTAAAAGCGAAAATGTCTCAGACAGACAACAAGAAGTTCTTTGAGAACCTAACGGGTGCCGGCAAAGCCATCGCGGTGCTGACGAGCGGAGGAGATGCGCAAGGTAACGCTACTCTGTAACCATTCTGACACCTCATGCTCACTCTGTGACAGTTTGTATCAATGCACCGCTTTCACTCCTTGGTATCAGTGTTACATTGTATCATCGTGTTCAATGGTCCCTGCGTAGTTTCACTTTGACATATAATGCAACATTGTGTCCTATTTCTGGCTGCTCAGTAACACTATAGAAATGCAAGCTTAGATGAAATGAAGGGATGGACATGTATCCGTGAGATAATCACAAGGTCACAGACTTGGCAGTGCGGTGTGTTTGAGCCACACATGGTAGGAGTTTAGTATTACGTTATCATTTTAGTTTCAGGCCTGCTTGCTGTTTAATCTGGTTAATACTGGTAATAATGGAGATAGTGGAGTATAATAGTGGAGATGAGGAGAGGGAAGACGAGGATGAAGCAGCTCACAGTAAATACATTTGAGCTCAGGTGCCAGAAGCTTTCATCTCTGTTATATTGTTTTCTTGGTCTCTCATTGCATTTCTTCGGGAATCAATACATGTCACTGCATTGCGGAATCACGTGACCTTCAGACGCGGCGTGTCTTCACTCCATCCAGCCTCGATGATTCAGATGCTCGCTTATCTTAGCTCAACATATCTGCTTTTCTGTCTGTCTGAGCAACGAAACGACGATTTTGCGTCTTCGTCAACCAGGAAGTTGCTGCGCTTTTCGCAGTAGCTTTCTAGTGTTTCTGTTTAGACGCTCGTAGCTGTTTCTTCATTAGGTGAAGTGTTTTGTAAAGAAGAGGTCCGTTTAGGTGGTTTTTAGAGGGGAGGATGCGTACGTGAGGAGACTAAGAGTTACGTCACAGGAAGATGAGTCACGTGACCCAGGCGCACGGCTTTGAACCAATGTCACGTTTTACACAGTGAAATAAAAACTCGCTGTAAAAGTGCAGTTATTAACAGAAAAAGGGTTGCTTCAGTCGTATTAAACATTAGCTTGTTGAATAAAACCAGCCTATTTTAAATGTGCACACTTGTATCTTAAGTGTACTTAAATATAGTGCACTTGTTAATCAAAGGTGTTGCTTTAAAGTATTAATCTACTCTTTTGTATATTAAAGTCTAGCCTACTACACAAGGGACTTCACTGAGAAATGCAAATGTTCTGAGTGAAAAAACAAAATCACATTACATTTCATAGCAGTTAATGAGTCACCGTAGATGAAATGTGTCATTCCTGTAGTAACTGATCTGTTAGTCAATCTTAGTCATTCCGGCGGCTCGATGTATATCTGCACGTAACCATCACAATGCATAATTAGTTAGTTGTATATGAATTAACACTTAAGATGTTGAAGGCAGCTGCGGGGCATAAATAGTAGGACTGCATTCTTTGTCTATTTAGATGTACTGGTCGACAGTGACAGACTCAAAAGCTTGTTCTCGAGGTGACACTGGATTTTTTCCAGAGCCAGTAGGGCTGACCTCTTACCTTGACACATCTGACATCTGACCTAACATATTGCCTGGCGAACAGGTGGGAGGGGGGTGCAAGGGAGAACCCAATCGATACTGCATCCACAAGCCCAGAGAGACTATTGACTAAGGTGTTGACTTGCAGCCATGCAAGTGAATAATGACATACATGTCAATCTGTTTTTCACATAAAGCTATTAGTGTTGGGAAGCTTACTTCAGAGTAAGCTTGTTTTCTATTCTTTGCCATAAACTCCTGAATCGATTGTCATTTTATCAGTAACTATAACACACTACAGTTACATTTACTTGTAAATGTATTGCTGGATTTCTGTTGACTATAACTATGACTTCAGAGGACTAGGTATAAAGCACACAGACGTCATCACCTACAATCTTTCTCCTGAAATGAAACGAGCGAGTGATTCTGCATACTCATTCCTTTCCTGTGTTGCCTAGTAACAGCAGCGTTGCTTGTGACCAGATCTTACTGATTTTATATATTCGTGTATAAGGGAGGTATCATAGGCCAGATTTGGCAGGAGAGGCCCTCAGAGAGGCCTGCTGCTTTTTATAATACGCTGCACGGTAGGTTGCAGCGATCATCAAATGACATTGTAAAGTGCAAACCACGAGCAGTCCTAACCTGTTTTCCCAGTGTTTTTCTCCAGATATCGTTCTAATGTTTCTGTTGTTCCGCTGCACGCAGGAATGAATGCTGCTGTTCGGGCGGTGGTCCGAATGGGAATATATGTTGGAGCCAAAGTGTACTTCGTTCATGAGGTCAGTCACTAGTCCATGTGTGAATACAGATGATTCTGTTTATCAGGCTCCATGTGATGCTGCATATACTTATACAGTATGTATATACATTAAGAAGACAAACTAGCCTCATTGCTGTGTAACATACAGGTGCAATTCGCTCTCTCTCAATGGCCAGCCATTTATTTCTAAGATAGAAATGTTTCTACTCAAGGAGTTTTATGAATACACACTGGCTTTTTCGTGAAATAAATAATATGAATCCGTTTCAGAGTTGTTGGCGCAGCAGACATGTTTCCACAGTGGTTTGAATTAAAGCCCCATGTATCTGGCTTCCTATAAACAGGATTTTTCCATTAACATCACATAGCATCTTAGCACTGCTTGAAGAGATGTCTGGCTGTGATAGGCCGAATATCTGCACCCACTCCGCTTTTATGCAACCGCTTTAGTGAAGAAACCCACACATCCATTTTCTCGTGATTACGCCCTCTTTCTTAAAGATGAAGCGTGTCATTTGACTTGGTAATCATGTGTTTGTTGCATTTGCTAGTGGTGTGGAAATGACATGCTTGACCTTGCTCAGCACAGAGACATTCTGTAAACACAAAGCCATGCCAAGACTGAACACTGTCTGCCAGTCTTTGTAATATGATTTTCGTTTCTGAATTCATTTCTGGTAACTAAGAGGTCATTTAAGGATCAGAGGTGCGTGTTTGTGTGTTGTACAGGGATATCAGGGTATGGTGGATGGAGGCGACAACATCAAGGAGGCAACATGGGAGAGTGTGTCCAGCATGCTGCAAATGGTGAGTGTGATGTGAAGCATACTGCCCCTGTAAGCACTCATACCGTACATACCCCAGGATTAATGGGCCTATAGCTTTTCTAGCTCCTGTTTGTCGTGGTGAATGTTTTGTACGACTGTGTTTCAGGGAGGAACTGTTATCGGCAGCGCACGATGCAAAGATTTCCGCTCACACGAAGGTCGTCTGAAGGCGGCTCATAACCTGGTGCAGAGGGGCATCACTAACCTGTGTGTGATTGGTGGAGACGGCAGCTTGACCGGGGCCAATCTCTTCAGAGAGGAGTGGAGCGGCTTGCTTGCAGAGCTGGTCCAGCAAGGTATGAGCTGCGGGTGACACGATAGAAATAAAAGTTATTGAGGGTTATTTACATGCAAAGCAGTTCGGCTTAAAGGGTCTGTCGTTAATTACAACCCAACTCAGAACACAAATTAAGAAATTTTTGATTAAATCAGAAAGCTATGACCCTCCATAGATAGTAACACAGCTGAAATGCTCCCAGGTCCAGACTAAAATCAGCGGTTTAACTTCAGTTTTGCGATGCTATTAGAATACTTTTTTTTTTTCCCAAAGAAATTTACTCAACCATTTTTCTTCTTTGAGTTCCATCTTCCGCAATTTTTTTAATGCAACGCATACGACTGCTTTAACGTATTTGACGTAATCAGCCATTTTTACATCCGGGGGAGAGCGTACGCATTCATTGTGATATTCTCTAAATGTTGAGCCACTGATGTCACGTGGACTGTTTTATCAGTGTATATGTTTCTGGATCTGGATCATTTCAGTTGTATTGCTGCCTGTGAAGAGCCAGATGGCTCTATTTCAGCCAAATATCTTAATTTGTGTTCCACCAAAGATCTCATGTGTTTGGAACGACATGAGGGCGAGTCATTAATGACAGAATTTTCATTTTGGGGTGAATTAACCTTTTAAATTAGCCAGAAATTAAAATTTGATACATTATGCAGAAAAAAAAAGCCTCTAATTCAGAGATCGAATTGCTGTTTTTAATCTCAGGTCTGATTGATGAGGAGGCGGCTCAGAAATACTCTGCCCTTCACATTGTTGGCATGGTGGGTTCTATCGACAATGACTTCTGTGGCACTGACATGACGATAGGAACAGACTCAGCCCTCCACAGAATCATCGAGGTGGTGGATGCAATTATGACTACAGCTCAGAGGTACTCCAGCAGTCCATAATACAGAATCATTTAAAGGTTACATGGATCTAAAATGTCTTTATCTAAAAGCACCAGATGTTTCTTGTTCAAAAAGCCAGTTTTTGAGTGAATCCCATTTATGGCTTATCATTCTTTGTGGATTACAGTCACCAGAGGACATTTGTGCTGGAGGTGATGGGCAGGCATTGTGGGTAAGATTCTTACTTATAATCACAGACTGTTTAAGCCTGGATTTGTTGGAAACGTGATTGGTACGGTGTTTGCGTACTGCATACTGTCAAATAAGACACTGTATTCTATATATCCGTGTGTGCTTGTGTGTAAAGCTATCTGGCATTGGTGAGTGCCCTGGCATGTGGAGCCGACTGGGTGTTGATTCCTGAAATGCCCCCTGAGGATGGCTGGGAAGAGAAAATGTGTCAAAAACTCTCTGCGGTAAAACAAAAATACATCACTTCTCACTAAATCTACATTCAATAGACACACTTAATGGGCTCCTCATGTTAGTCAGGTGTTCACACTAGTGTTACATGTGGTTCACTCCCACTAGACTGTACCTGGAAAACTGTCAAAACCAAGTTGTGTACATATCGTATGCGAAATAAAGTGAAGTTAGCAGCATCACTACTCTTCAACATTGGTTGCACACACACACAGGTTCCAGGTTACGTGTTTACATTACATATTAACCCTATTTCTCCACATCTGCATACAGTTAATTATTTTCCAGTCCCGGTATGTAATGTCAGTTGACATACTCTTCTGTAACATGCTTATGTTTTTTGTGAAACAAATGTGTTCACTGCCCCAGACGCGATCCAGAGGTTCAAGGTTGAACATAATCATAGTCGCTGAAGGAGCCATTGACAGACATGGAAAAGCTATTACTTCTAGTATAGTCAAGGATGTGAGTACTGAATGTTTTTAAAGGGAGCGAGCAAAAATCTGGAATGGTCCATAACTGGAGTGGCCCAACCCCAAAAAGCATTCTACTACATGCCATACGGTATACAAAGGTTTTTACACTCGCACCTTAACTGGGTTGTGGGTAGCTTTAGTGAGAATGGTTTTTCAGTATGGAGCCACTTCTGCAGCCTGAATTCCAGCTTTTTGAATCTCTCCCGCTGTTTTATCTTCGGTCTGTGACGTGTCTCTTACCCTCGTAGAAACGGGCAGGAATGAAAAGGCTGAATATCATAATAGTAGCTGAAGGTGCGATTGATCGTAACAACAAGGCCATTACCTCAGAACATGTAAAGAATGTAAGTACATGAGGTGCATAGAGATCCAGCTCATGCATTGACCCCTGACCTCTGTGAGCTCTGTGTGTCTGCCCTCTCTGGCTTTGTCCGGTGTGGTTTGCTTAAACAAACACTCTTTCTGGTAAGGCACTTGCGATCACCTCTAAACATAACCAGCTACGGCTATCCTACTACTACTACTGCACGGCATCAAGTGTTTTGAATGCTACCTTAAGCAGGAGCATGCATATATTCCAGAGCTTTACAGTTCAGTCTTATGTGTTCTTTCAGAATACTTTCTGTTACAAGAAACATTTAGGTAAGCCTTACTATTAGTATCGCTCACACTTTATTTGAAAAAAAGCCTAACCCTAAAATTTGAAACTTGTCACTTTTTTGGAAATGACATCTTAGACAGGCACTTTCATCTTTATAGAACATCATAGAGAAACGGGGTACATGTACTTTACAAAAGTGGGGCCCCAGCCACATCCAGGCACAAAATATAATAGAATTAAGGGGAGATTGTCTATTTAAAATAGCATTATGGTGGTTTGTGTTACACAGAGTGGAAGTAGATTTCCTGAACAATTTGCAATGTTTAGCACAATCTCTGAATACTAATTACTAAAAATGGCCTCTGATTTACCGACTAGCATGAAACGCTGTTCTGATTTCACCAGTTAATGCAAACTTTTCTATTCTCTGCATGTGTGTTGCAGCTTACTTTTGAATCTTTTTGCTTAATGCATGCATTATTATCAGACATCCCTGCCTTTTTTTATGTTTTTGCTTGTACAAAGGTTTATCATTAATTGACCTAATGGTGTATAACACTTTAATTTAGTAAAATATAAAAAGGAATAGTTCATCCAGAAATGAAAATTTTACAAATTCATATGACTATTCAATGGGACACAAAAAGAGCATATTTTGTAGAATTCTAGCACTGTACTATTTCAAAATTATAATTGAGCAGGGGCATATCCACGCAGACCTATAAACATATTACGAAAGGGAGCCATGCGACTTGTGCGCTATAGTCTAAATTTTACAATAGCTATGTCAAATAACTCCTTTTGTGTTCCAAGTCATAGGGGTTTCGAAAGATAATGAGCAAAATTTTCATTTTCAGTTTGGGGTTCGCTTAATTATTGACATGCTATTTACTATATGGTTAATTAACATTATGATTATGGTGATCATTTGTAAAAAAAAATAAACAAAAAAAAAACCTTAGGTCTAGCTTTCATTATATCTTGCATAATAGGCAAGTTTTTTTATTATTATTTTTTTTTTATAACAAAATATGACCTAAAACCTCTAAATTCCCTTGGTTCCTATAATTCAACACTAAATCTTTATTACCCCTCCAGCTGGTGGTTCAGCGTCTGGGCTTTGACACACGCGTGACCATCCTGGGCCACGTCCAGAGAGGAGGGACCCCCTCAGCATTTGACAGGATTCTGGTGAGAAACTCTTGGAGATAATAAGAGGAGGGCTGGGCAGCTTACATTAAGCACATAAACAGATTTGATGTCCACACACTGCACGTGCTCTGCTGTTTCCACAATGCTGAAGCACAAAATAAAGGCTCAAGTGCGCTCGGGGGAAATGCAAAAAGGAAAAAAAAGAAATAAAAATGCAGGAACTGAAGGACATAAGCGTTTTTCCAAAGTGGTCTTCTGGGGGTATTTTTGATTTATTTTCAGTGTTATGTTTATGTACACAAACACCACTTACACTAGCTAGACCCTTTAAAATGCATAATTTGATCTGTCTGCTTAAACATAACACACAAGCAATACTTCAGATTAAATATGTTTACTGAACTTAACATGAGGATTTAAAAGGCCATTTTCCGTTTACATGGAATACAAACAAATTCTGTGCAAAAAGTGGCTTAGATTGCGTTAGAGCTGTCTGAGATTGCACTACAGATTGCAATGCTGTTTTGTGTTTGTTGTCAGGCCAGTCGTATGGGTGTGGAGGCGGTTCTGGCGCTGCTCGAGACCTCTGCAAACACGGCAGCCTGCGTGGTGTCTCTGTGTGGGAACCAGTCTGTGAGGCTGCCCCTCATGGAGTGCGTGCAGATGGTAAGACTTGGACAGATGCCACATGGGGTTTAGTGCTGAGATAATAAATATCCACACTCATGCAGTTCAGCAGAGGAATGAGAACAGTGCATCACTGCTGCACCCGTAAATCATCCCGCCGTTTGCACCGCTATGCATTTATCTAGATTTAAATATATAATTACATTTTGTTAAAGAAAAGCCGTGTCTTATACAAAATGATTCCCTTTACTTTTTTTACACTACGAAAATTGTGCATCCAAAAATGAACCTTGCAAAATATAACTTTGAATTTTGAAAGAAATCATGACCCAATTTATGTTTCTGCAAAGTCAATTCAATCCCAACAAATCATGCATCATAACATTTGTAATGGAATTGTTTTTGTTTGTCTTGTAGACTCAGGAGGTGCAGAAGGCCATGGATGAGAAAAGATTTGAGGAGGCCGTGCAGCTCCGTGGCAGGTGTGTTTCCTATGTTTCGTTTGTGGATAATTATGTTACGTAGCTTTTTCGAGCCGTGAGTAGCTTGTACACTAATGTTCAGAGGTTTGGGTTCAGTAAGATATCTCCTTTGCTCACCAATTTGATTAAAAAAAATATTTAAATAAAATATAAATATCTAAATATTTTATACAGCTTTATTACTCCAGTCTTCAGCGTAGCATGATTGTTTTGAAGTTGTTATAATATGCTGATTTGCTGTGCAAGTGTTTCCATCCACCTATTTTATGGGCGTTTTTACGGAGCCCTGCACAAAAACGAAATGAATTGTGCGCACAGTTTACTGAAATGTGCACGATTACTATTTTGTTCCCTCGATTTATAAATCATGTGCACCATTTAGCAAATCAAAAAGTAAATTGTTCGCAAAAGCCTGCTATTTTGGAATATTTCATGGAAAAAGGTTGGATGGAAATTCCCAGATGCGCATAAATTCAAAAAAATACGCATAAAAACATTTGTGCACATTTGAGTAGGACATTTTTTTTTGCAATGGAAACTACAATGGAAACACATTTATTGCACAATTTATGTATGCAAATTGAGAAAGTCAGGTGACTTTGCGTTATGCAACAGCATTACTTGACTAACCAGCAGGCCAATCTCTTTCACAGTACAGATATGTTGTTAAGGTCATTCTGAAATGCCTGAGAAAAACATATAAGTGTTCAGTATTCCAGTTTTATTCAAATCTTTGGATGAAAGCACAGCTTATGACTTTCTGTAGTCCTTATTGTCCTTTTTGATCAATTTAATGTATTCTTATTAAAAATAATCTTACTGACTCCAAACTTTTAAATGCTAATTTACGTTCTATTTATTTGGAGCTAAATATAAGAACAACACTTATATGTTTGTGTGTACATGCAGGAGCTTTCAGAACAATCTGAAGACTTACAAACTGCTGGCTCACCGCAAACCAGAGTCTGAGCTTCCACACGTGAGTGTCGGATCCTGAGAGGGATGCTGTGTTTGTTTTAGTCTGGTGATCTGTCACTAAACACCTCTGTTAACTGACATCAACATGCTGTTGGACTAGCCTAGCCTTCACGCAGGAGTGCTGTGAGGCAGAATTCCACCCCTAGCAGATGCTTCCAGAGGAAACCAAGATTAATTAGACCTGCCACACATCCTGTGGGAATATTTCTGCTTGTGGATAGTTATTTTTAGCTCCAACTTCACTAGGTATTGTTACAGAAGTCACAGAATCCTTAAAGGGCTTTTAGTTGTGTTAGCTTTCTTTAAACCGCCCATATTATGCCATTTCCAATATGGCCTCTCATGCAGTGTGTAATGTAGCCGTATGTGCGTGTACTGTAAATGATCTTAAATCTAAAAGCGAATATTAAAGTAATAAAGTTAATGTCTCCTAAAATAAACAGTAGACTCTATACAGCCCATTAGTAATTTGAATCCCTTTTCCATGATGGCTACACTTCACAGTTTAACACGGTCGCATAATTTCTGTAATAATTAATCGCAATAATTTCATAATTATCTTCTACGTTAACCGGCTGCAAACAATTTGACCCTGCCCACAAACTTCTTTAGACTTCTGTACGAGGTAGACCAGACACAGACTGGGACATGTGACCAATCAGAGCAGAGTAGAGTCACAGAATTAAATAGTTTAAGAGTTCATGGAAAAATAGGTGATATTAAATACATTAAATACATTTTCACCTTATTGGAGACTCCAAAAACAATATCAGGAGGCTTAAAATGGCATAAAAGGGGCACTAAAGCTTCAAAACTAACAGCAGGAAGCAACACTATGAGGTTTTTTTTTAGTTGAAGGAACATGCTACTCCCCTAGAGTTAAACAACTGAATTTTTGAATCCTTTCAGACAATCTCTGTATCTGGCGGTAGCACTTTTAGATGTAGTTTAGCGTAGATTATTGAATCTGATTAGCCCGTTATCATCACGCTCAAAAATGACCAGAGTTTCAATATAGTTCCATCATGTACTAAGACCGACGGAAATGGAATTGTGTAGGCTAATATAACTAGGAAAATCAAGAAATCTAGAAAACTTTTAATTTTCTGCTAAGTTTTAGGTAAAATATTGAAACTCTTTGGTCATTTTTGAGTGTGATTTATGCTAAGCTACAGCTGAAACCGGAGAGAACCTCCAGAACCGGAGAGCCTATTTTCAGAAAAAGTGGCGTGCTCCCTTAACAATTTTCCACCAACAGATTTACAGTAATCCATGAGGACGCTTGCTATTGGACATTTAATGCATGCAAATGACCTCTTTTAGGATTGGTTGCCCTCCATACCACTTTACATCAGTTGCTAAACAAACATTGTGTGGGTTGCTTTGTCCTTCTTTAAATCTTTGAGCCTCCTTTGGGCAGCTCGCTGAAGCCCCCAATGAGTTCAGACCCCCAAGTTTGTGAATCACTTATGCATAGTATGCTGCTTTTCTAAATGCCTTGTGTAAACCAGAAAACAAGAGTCTTGAATGGCACAGCTGGTGCATCACAGTCACCAAAATCAAACAGCCGCTTGTCCAGAAGTGTTTAGTCAATAATCATTCTCTGGTGCTCTGGGCTGTGTGTCGAGCGAACCAAGACCAAATTACCCCGCACCGATGGGAATGGAAAACAGATTGATGAACCGCACACAGCTGCTTGGAAACATTGTTAAATTCTTTACCGCCATTGAATGGTCAACACAAAAACACCACGATGATCAAGAAATACCAGGCCTTAAATATATAGGCATACCTGCTGGTTACGGAAATGGATATGGCCTTTTTTAATGATAGGCTGCGTGTACCCAGCAGGATTTACAGTAATCCACGAGGACGCTTGCTGCATTTATTATAGACAAATGAGTAATATAGTTAAACGCTTATGATAGCAAATGGCTCGCTTGATTATGAGAAGAGGTAGTAATGTAAATTGTTGACACGCTATGTCTTCAACCTCCGTTCAGAGCAATTTTAACGTGGCTGTGTTGAACGTGGGCGCCCCTGCCGCTGGCATGAACGCTGCTGTGCGCTCTGCTGTCAGAGTGGGCATCTCCGAGGGACACAAAATGTTCGCTGTCAGCGACGGATTTGAAGGATTCTATAAGGGACAGGTAAATATTTATTTCTAAACTGCTATATTTAATAACCACCCAGCAGGTCTTAAACTCATCATCAAAACATGCATTAGCATTACTTGCAGCAGTTATATACTGCACTGTTAAGTCCAGTTGTGCTCATTGTATAGCTTTGTGTTGATAATTGCATTAAGAAGAGAGAGTATTCAGCGAATTAACACGTTTAACTCAAGCAGGTGTTGAAAATGGCACAATCTGTGGCATGTCCCTGCTCTGCTGATGCTCTGACGCAGAACATGACAGGATTAACATAAACCAATGTACCTCTGCAGTAGCACTCTGGGCTGATAGGGGGCGATGTGTAAAACCTATTAGCAGTGTGCTAGGAGCTTTCGGAGGAATCAAGATAAACACTAAGCAATTAATTACATTACATGGGCTTGGCCTTTAGATTAAGACATGATACATTCATTATCTTGTTGAACAAACTCAAGGGGGATTACAAACTCGGTTAGAGTAAGCAATGCCTCAGCAAACCAAATCGTAGCTTTAAAATATATTTTACTTTCTCTATGGCCCTGATGAGTTATCGAGTTATTTTGGGCTAAAAAACTCTCATTATAGAGGAGTTCTCCATTATGATCTCTTTAGCCAGAGTAAGCCAATGAATTCAGAAAGCACATGAGACATAATCATATTTCAACCATGTGGATTTCTATTAGACAAACATCATTAAAAACAATTACTGTAAGTCATTGTACTGTATAGGGCACTTTTGACAAAGACAGCAAATAATATTGCTTTCAAAGAATGCATATTTATTCTTATTTTATGCAGAATTATTAAGTATAGATCCTTGTGGAAAAACAATACACTTGAATAGAGTATGAAATACTTAAGTGCACACTTGTAGTAGTGCTTTATATTTAATTGCATGTTAAATAAAACGATCTAAACACTTTAATAGTACTTAAGTACTTCTTTGTGTAGAATTACCTGTTTTGTTTGGGGCTTTTTATAATATAATTAATGTATATTGTCAACTTTACTCTTGTTACATTTACGTTTAGGGTAAACTAAAATATACTTAATGCCATTTCTATTGAAACTTGTTTGTCATGTATTTAAATGTATTTAAATGTGTAATGATAAACAGCAGTTGCAATTTAGTCCATTAAAATATATATTAACTTGTATATATGTATTATACTGATTATAATACTGAATAGCCCACTTTTTGAATTATACATTAATTTGAATATAAATTAAAATATGGATGCGATTAATTGCGATGAATAGTTATTTATGAGGTTTCTGTTCATGTAAGACAGCTGCCCATGTAGATAATCAAAGCTTCTCATTCACATTTTGATGTGTTAGCGTATTCTCATACAAAATAGTTTCCACATGTTTTTGATCCACTATGCTTCCATTCCTTCCTCAGATAAAAGAGATCAAATGGGCAGATGTTGGTGGATGGACGGGTCAGGGTGGATCCCTGCTGGGAACTAAACGGTATTTATCTTGCTTACAAAGGTTATGTTGCATGTTTATATACAGATTTTAGTAATGCAGATGATTTCGCATGCAATGTGCTATACTTAGTGCAATGTTTTCAAATTTGCAGAACGCTTCCTGCAAAGCACATTGACAAAATTGCAGAACAGATGCGAAAGTATAACATAAATGCACTGTTAGTGATCGGAGGATTTGAGGTATGTTTTCCAGCATGCGCTTTAGGCATTTTAAAGTTTTGTTTCCTGCATTTAATCTGTCATTTTTATTTTATATACCTAATAAATAGGTGCAATAAAGACAATTAGTCAATGTGAACAAACAATAAAAATCTCTTCTACTGCATTAATCAAAGAATAATTCATGTAAATTTCAACATGCACTAATGCATTTTTATATTCTTGCTTATAGCATTTAATGAACCTGACTTAACATGAACTGAGAGGTGTATTTTAATTAACTAACATTAAATGATACATTTATAAATACCTAAAACTTAATTGCTCATTAACTAAGGTTAACAGATAAAGTTTATTGTAAAGTGTTACCCATAAAATAAAAAAAAAAACCTTATTTGATATTTATCTTTATTGAAGTTTAATATGTATATTATTTGTAAACTATATCAGTACTCTTGCACATTTATACCTGTCCAATTATTTTTATAAAACAATTTTAATTCTTATTTAAAGTAAACTTGCCTGCCCTCTCCATCATGTTTTCCTATGCAGCACCATCTAAAGCTTCCTGTGCTCCTGTTCTTTTCATAATGAACATCCAAAATCATTGCAAAATTGTGCTAATCATCTTCTTGAGCTGGCACCCATCTTCACACAGCTGAGATTTAGGTCCAAACAATGACCCTCAATTCCAGAATAGCTCATTGCTTTTATAAAGTCATCTCATGCTTTGAGATCAGGCTCATCTTCTCTCTTTCTATACAGACGTCATCAGGATGTGTGTGTATGTATTTAATGCAAGTGTTTCTATTTGAAGTGTGTGTACGGAGTGGATCCTCTATCTCATGCTCTCCGTCGTGATGGCCGTGGCTTTCCGCTCGGTTCCTTCTCTCTCATTCCCCATCTGTCCCCTCATTCCATCCCCATTCCCAGCACCAGTTCACTAAATCCCCGGCTCTGCCCTGCCCCGCAGGCCTTCCTGGGGATCATGGAGTTGTTAACAGCCCGCGGGACTTATGAGGAGTTGTGTGTGCCAATGGTTATGGTGCCGGCCACAGTCTCCAACAATGTGCCCGGCTCAGATCTCAGCATTGGTGCAGACACGGCTCTGAACGCTATCACTGATGTAAGTGAGGCTGGGAGGGCTCCACCCACCAGCCAATCACATCAGAGGCTCTGTCTTCTCTTTACAACCCAATCACAGAGGCTCCGCCTTATGTTTACCAGCCAATCAGACTTAAAGCTGTGGTCACATTTACCATTGTTCAGTGAATTTTCGCATATTTTTCACATCCAAGTTCAAACAGAAAGATTCTTCGTTTTTGAAAGTGACCACCTCATGAACTGTACTTCAGAAATCGCTACACTCTGGGATCTTTTTTGGCAGCAAGTTTGAACAAAAAGTTCTCTAATGTGACTGAATCTTCAACCTTCGGTGCCCAGTCCGTCAATTACTCAACAGTAATTACGTGAAGGCACATCCTAAGAGAACTTGCCAGCAGGCACACAACGTCACAAGGTACTGTATTTGGTTAAATTTCGGTTGCGATGGAGGGTAACCAATATTCAATGTCAATGCAAATTTAATGTCCAATAATGACGTGTGCTGATGTTGATATTGGTTGTTTGTAGGTTGCGTAACCAAAATCTGCTTGGCGTCAAATGATGGCATTGATTTTCACTCTCAACCAAATTGCAACGTCAACTTGGTGTTGTATTGACGTCCTGTGCCTGCTGGGTTGAGACAGTTATTATATCACTAAATATATTCAAATAAGCGTCACAACCACAACAACCACTACAACAAATGCTCAATGCTCAAAAACCCAATGCTTATTCATAAATGTATTAAAAAGGAAAAACAATTCTGAACATTTACGAACAAAGGATATACAGTATATACTGTATAGTAGACAGGGCATTAATTAACAAACATGCAAAGAGTATTTAAGAAAGGTACGCTTTTTTAAGATACAACTGGGACAAATTCAACTTCATTTCCTTTAAGCAAAATATCATTCAGAATTGAGTTGGTGATGTAGTATGACATGTTTGAAGATTTAGCCTGATATTTGTACATTAAGCATTCGTGTTTTGGCTGGTAAATGTAAAGGCGAGCCACTAGCTGACAGGTAAGTGGAGATGACATGATGGCGGCATGTTTTGAGCTGTGCTTTTTTGTGGCTGTCATGTGACTGAGCCTGTGCTGTGCTGTGATCACACTGTATTAACCCATCATAACAGATCGCTGACCCCGGCTAACGCTGGCGGAACTGGAGTCTGTCTGCATAGTTTCTGTACATCCACGGTTTAAACCAATACAAGCCTTACTAAAACACAGGCTACTGCCAGGTTTAACCTAGTTCACCTAAAACCCTCATGCCCTTACAAATTCACATTATCAAGCTTGAAAAATGCTTCATAACATAACACCAAAACTGAAATCTTCCTTCACTCCCAAATATCTTATAGTTTTTGGAAATGTAATCAATACAATTTCTTAAATATTGCCTCATTTAACTGTATAAATGCATAAATTCAATACTTAATCAATATAAATGCGCATAAATTCAATACTTAATCAATACTTAAAATGTCGCAAGTGGTTTGGAACACGTTTTTTGTTAATAAGAATACTATTAGCATAAATAAATCGAATGTTTTTTGCCTGCGGTGTTTAAAGGTGTTTAAAATCTATCCTATTAATAATATTAAAATGTATATTTAAAAATTTGATGATTACAATTTTTGATGATTGCAATTACGATCAAAAATAATGTGTTCTTATTTTGTATTTAGTCTATTTTTTATGTTCTTTTATTTTATATATTTTAGTGTTGTGAAATTAGTAAGCAGTAAAATGTCATTTGCTCTAATTGGTATCTTTTTTATGCAAACGTTTGTGATGTAAAAGATAAATAATGTGCAATGCATTTGTAATTATGTAAACAGCTAAAAGGAAGACTTGTGATAAAACAAATGCAACTTTTTTTTTATTAAGAGATTAAATCACACACCATTTTACTGGTAAAGAGGCAATTGGATGAAAATGTGGGAACAAATAACAGTAGATTTGAAATTTTATTGATGATAGATAAATAAAAAAACACCCTTATGCGTGATTTCAGAAGATTTCAAATATGCGCTGTTAAATATATGATTCTGGAAAAACATACTTTCAATGGAAAAACAGCAGTGGTAATGACATGAGGGTTTATCATTCGGGTGAACATAAACATTTAAAAACACTATTTAGTAAGCAAACGGTATGCAGTCACCAGTAACCAGTCAGAATTCAGTATGCTAATGTCCCAGTGGCATCATCACTGTCTTTATAATGTAAATATGCTTTAGTGTTTGCCACGTGATAACCCTGTGTGCATATGAAAAAACAAGTCTCTTCGATCCCATTCGTACCCCATCCCTCTCCCCCTCGACTCACAATCAGAAGCCACGGCGGCCATCACACGGTGGGTGTCCCATCAGCAGGGTCCGCTCCTGCACCAGTACTCCCCCTGCTGGTCTAACGTGTGCATTGTGCTGTCCCTTGTGGTCCCCTGCTGTGTTGTGCTGATCCAAAGGCCTTAGAGTGTCTGCTGCAGCTGTGTGAGGCTCGATCCAGCTATGAGGAGTTTTGCATCCCGCTCTGTATGCTGCCTGCCACTATTAGTAACAATGTGCCCGGCACTGACCTCAGTATCGGTGCAGATACGGCCCTCAATGCCATCGTGGAGGTAAGATGATAAACCTCCTTCCTGTCTGCAAAGGAGTCATTCTTAGGAAACAGCAATTATTTCTACTCAGTCACATAACTTGTGAATTCTATCAAACTAACATTACATTACATTAAGATGTTACAGGGTTGAAATTGCAGAATGTTTAATAAAGGTGTTAGCTTGTAATATCACATGACTGTATGTACAGTCAGTATTCCGTGCTCAATATGAATATTTGCCTTATAACAGTTGAAATACAAGAGGTTGAAAGAACATAGAAATAATGATTACATATTCTTTATTTTACAATATGTTTGAAATCTTCAATTTCAGTAGTAATGTAATTGTAATTTAAAAAGTAAACAGGTTATGTAGCAAGCCTAATAGATACAAATTTGGGGATTGAATATTACAGGGTTGAAATTGCAAAAGGTTTAATAAAAAGCGTTATATTTCATAATTTGATGTGGTTAATATTAGTGTTCTTGCCCAAAACAAGAGTTGAACTCAGACGACTGACAAGGCCACAAGAACATTAAACCACAAAAGACAAATTTACCTTGATATAAATGTTTTATATCTTGATTTTTCAATATAATCATAATTTAATATCCAATTAATATAATCTGCAGTCAGTATTCTAGTGCTTTATGCCTGATACTAATATTGTTCCTCATAACAGAGTTGACAGACTTAAAAACTAATCATAACACACTGAAATAAGGCCGAATATCTGAAATAATGCTAAGTACCGCCTAGTTCCTTACAATTATAATGTCAGTCACTTAAATGTAATATCAAACCATTATTTTAAAGGGGGGGGGGGGTACATTATAAATGTACATTATAAAATTATAGATCCTAATTAATAATATTTCTGTATTCTAATTAAAACAAACAGTAATATATATATATATATATATATATATTTTTTTTTTTTTTTTTTTTTTTTTATATATATTTCATAATAGAAACACTAAAATAAATAACAATTATGACTGATGTAATTCTAGCAGTAGTACAGTTTCCTGAGAATGACTCAAACATTTGGTTTAGCCATGTATTTTGCGATATCAAATGCAGTCTCATATACGGTTTGGTATGAGGAGCATTATTGTGTATCATAAATAGTTTTGTGTTTGTAAGGTGCTCCTAAAAGCCTGGATTCAGTGCAGTTTATCTTCTCGAAGCTCTCTGTGAATGTAAAAGAATGTATCTTGGCTTAGATTAACTGTCATGAAAAGTAAATAGTCCATGTCTCGAAATTGATTTGTTTTTATAATAGTTAGTAAAAGAAGACATTTTTAGTTGTGGCTCTTGATGCATGGCATGTACTGTATCTGGCATGACAGCGAGTCAGCAGCGAGATTTATAGCTTTGCTCAAGACGACCCGAAATGACTAAAGTGTGTTTGTGTTTGTCAGACCTGTGACCGTATAAAGCAGTCTGCCAGCGGAACGAAGCACCGTGTGTTCATCATCGAGACCATGGGAGGTTACTGTGGTTATCTAGCCAGTGTTGGTGGACTAGCAGCAGGAGCAGATGCTGCTTATATCTTCGAGGAGCCGTTTGACATCAGAGACTTGCAGGTTACACACACACACACACACACAGCTAAAACGCTCTTAGTAGTCAAATTATGTAACATGACTAATTAATTAATAATTACACATAAGGTTATATAATCCTTGATTACAGTATAATGCCGTTTTCAAACATAACAATTAGCACCATCTGTTGGTTAAATGAAGAAACTGCATTTCTCTTCCCTTCAGTCGAATGTAGAGCACTTGACGGAGAAAATGAAGACCAGCATTCAGAGAGGACTAATCCTGAGGTATCTTATCCGTCTTTCTTTCTCTCCGCCTGTGAAGACGGAGTGTGAGTTTGTGGCTTGTTGTCTGGTGTTTGTTCTCCTCTCGGCTCAGATGAGAGTATTTGGGGTCAGTGTGTGATTGAGATGTGGGAGCAGAGCCTCAGGCGGTCTGTCACTCACTCAGTCTGCGCTTGCGTTCGTGCAGGAACGAGAACAGTAATGAAAACTACACCACAGACTTCATCTATCAGCTCTACACTGAGGAGGGAAAGGGAGTGTTTGACTGCAGGAAGAATGTTCTGGGTCACATGCAGCAGGTACTGCACATAAATCAGACATCACAGAACAGACAGGCACCGTTAACTCCACTTTAATCAACAAGCTTACTACTAAGACAGCTGGAAACAGGAAGCGTTTTAGTTTGCATGGAATACCTGGCCTAATTATATTCATGTTATTAGTTGGAATTTATTTTTTTAAGCATTTAAGGTTGATTAAATGTAATTGGGAATAATACTATGCTGACTTTTAGGTAGTAGTAACAAATAGAAATGAACAACAAACTCCCATTAGCATTTTTTTCAATGCGATGTTACTCTTAAATATGAAAATAAACCGCCAACTAGGCATGTGTGATATTACCCAAAAAAACAACATATATTGATATTTTCTGGGATTTTATTGATAGTGATAATTAGACTATGTTGTTATTATACCTAAACAATATTACCTAACACAAATAATAAATTCTCCATATATTTATCTTTCTCTAGGGTGGTGCTCCTTCTCCATTTGACCGTAACTTTGGGACCAAAATCGCTGCCAAGGCCATGCAGTGGATCACCAAGAAACTGAATGAAAGCTACAGAAAAGGTATGAAGGAGAACGCTTCCTGTGGTCATGAAGTCACACAGCGCTCAGTAATCGTCATATTGTTAAAGCGTAATCATGACTGCACACATGCAGCGCAGTACTCAACATGATCCTTGACCTTGATTTAGCTGATTTCGAAATATGACTGTAGAGTCGCTGCATTGTTTCAGCTCAGTGTGTGTGTGTGTGTGTGTGTGTGTTTATTCCTTTTGCTGCGCCTGTGGATGAATAAAGATGAAGGTAACACATCTATATTTGAAACAGTCTGATTTGGTGACCTCATTATAGAAATATATAGTGTGGCTTCCCTATATATTTACATTTTGTCTTTTTCAGTTCACTCCTGCAATTGTTCCAATACATAATTACCATAGTACTCTCTCTCTCTCTCTTTTATTATTATTTTTGTGATTATTTTAATTTGTGGATGTCCACTATATTTTAGTTATAGGCCAGTTTACTATTGGAAATATTCCTATATATTATCTATAATTACTGTAATACGCTATAACCTTTAATTATATTATTATATATATTCATTAATTTGATTTTAATACACTTATGTATGTATCTGTGGATTTCCACAATTCTTGTATGTTTATATGTTTTATATTTGTTTTTACATTTTATATTATATAAAAAAAAAAAATCTAATAAAATGAATTTGTTTTTTTTTGTACAATAAATTATTATTTTGATTAATTTATTAAACAGCACTGATAAACTGAAAAATATCCAATATTGTATAGTTTTATTTTAGTTTTTTAATCACTATTCTCACTCTCACTGATATACAGCAGTATAAATACTAACTATTCATATTCTAAGCTAAATAATTATTTTCTGTGGATTTCCACTATTTTTTTATGGTTTCTTGTTCATTTTCGTATTGTGGATTTACTGTTTTGTTTTCATATTAGTATTATCATATCCATAATAATACTAACTGCTATATAATAAGGTATATCCATGTGAATGTTCGGTGTGTTGAATCTGTGTGTGTTGTGCAGGGAGAGTGTTTGCTAACACAGAAGACTCGGCTTGTTTGCTGGGCATGCGGCGGCGTGCGATGGTCTTCCAGCCCGTGGTTCAGCTCAAAGACGAGACCGACTTTATGTAAGTACACACCACAGGTTTTATTCTCTCGAACGGGATTTCATATCTGACCTTCTCTCCTGTGCGTTCAGTCACAGAATCCCTAAGGAACAGTGGTGGCTGAAGTTACGGCCACTCATGAAGATCCTGGCCAAGTACAAGACCAGCTACGACGTGTCAGACTCTGGACAGCTGGAACATGTGGTCCTCAATCGACCCAAAGAGTCTGAGGCCATGGCTGCCATTTAACCGTGTTCAAAGGTCACGCTTCAGACGGCCCGTCTGTCCTGAGAGCGCTGTCCTCCACACTTTTGTTCTCTGGGCCCGCAGCACACTGTTCTGTCAGCTCTTTGTTTGAAAAATGTCACCCTTTGTTATTTTACAGAAATCAATGTTAATCGTAGGAGAGTGTGAGAAGTTTTTGCTGTTTTATGTCGTCGGCTCCTGTCGCCCCGCTGTCACCCCGTCACTGTGCAATAGTGTTCTGCTTCAAAGCACATCTCTCTCTCGCTCAAGTTCTCAGAAAGAAGCCAGAGTTCCACTTTCCTGTGTGAGGCGTCGTATGTGGTGAAGTCCACATCACTAGAGCACCGTGTGATGTTTGAATGTATTGCATCAAGTGTTAACATTTGCCTGACCAATAAACCACGATCACATGTGTGAAAGTCTGTCTGCTGCCTCATTATACACATTAACACTTATCATTATCATCACTTATTTGACTTGTGCCATGGTGCTTGGGTACTTGTATTCTTCGAGGTACCATTTAATAAATACTGCAGTATATAAATACCATGGTATTTGAAAAGACTAATGTGGTACAGACCTTATTGAATGAATGAATGAATAGGAGCTAACAGCAAGACAAGAAATCAACTAGGGCTTGAAGCAAAAGTGACTTATATAATAATAGTAATAATACAGACTGCAATTTGATTTATTTCAGCATTTTTTTTGTATGCATGCTATTTTCTGGGAAATGGGTCCCATCAGCTGTAAAATATAAATAATTAGTATATATTCATCACTTAGGTAACGACAACAATAATTTAAGTTAAACCGCTAATACAATATTATTTAATCATTTTGAATAATAATGATAATTATGCAATAACTCATTTTATAATATAAAATAATATAAATTCAAAATAATACACTCACTTTGAACCTGCTGAATTAGTTTTAAAATAACTTATTTTTGTTCATTTAGAAGATAAAGACTAAGTATTTACTATATATATATATATGTTTTTTTGTTTTTTTTTACTCTTTACTCGGACCGGGGATTGGATAAGTGTTTTATCTTTGTTTTTCCTCCTTGAAAGTATTAATTGTCTGTTTGTCCAGTGTTAGTTTCACTCTTGCTGGGGTTCTTTTTCTTTTTTTTTTTGGCTCCACACTGTGGAAGAAAACTGTGTGAGTTTAAATTGCTGGGTACTGACAATATAGCTATTCATTACTGATATCAAGTAAGGAATATGATACAAAGCTATAAGCCATGCTCTGGCTGTTCTTCATCGTTTGCTCTGTAGACACATCTGAAAGTAGAAAGTAGAGAGCACAGCTCCCCACAGACCAAATTGTAATCTTTTTTTTTTTTTTTGATGGGTCTGGATTGGTATTTTGTGTTTTCCTCATTTGGCCTCGTAGTGGCATTCAGACACTAGACAGTCATTTAGCAACTTACCAGCAGTAAGCAATCCAGGCACTTTACCTACGTTTTGGTAATTTTATAAATCTGGACATACTGTGGTTTTATTATATATTAGAGAAGTATGTGATTTCAGATCACCACCACCTAGATTCCATTTTAAACTATTATACTAATAGTTATTATACTTTTAACTATTATATCATAATTTATATTCATGTGATTGTAACTGCAGTAATGCATTCATTTGGCTTACTATTTATATGCATTTTCATGAGACCAGGCTGGTTTCTGATTATACTGAATTTATTGGATTAATAACATAAAAATATGTATTTATATTGGGTTTATTTACATATTAGTCTTAATACTTACACTGCCCAGAAAAATGGGGTTTTGGATGATATTGGCATGAATCCTTTTTAATGTGTGATCATTTTGCACTAATTTTTCGAGTCATCAAAATATCATTAATATCATTAGCAGCTATTACAGCTCTGCATAATCTGGGCATCCGAGCTGTCAGTTTATACAAACATTGACTTAATATATTACTCCAAGCCTCCTGAAGGATTGACCAAAGGCGATTCACACTGGTTGGACACTTCTTACATCATGGTTCAGTTCCTCCTGTAATGCTCAACTATTTCGTTGCTACTGATTGTTATACTGTGTTATAATAAAACAAATTATTCAAGTTTAATCCATTTTATGACATAATGGTGATGCGGTGAGCGTGATTTCACCAAGTACAAGATGTTCCTGGATCAACAGCATATAATCATAGTTAGGTGCTTCTACACCCTTATTAATCAGCTATCATTTTAGGCATACATTTTGGGTAGGGGTAGGTTTAAGGGTAAGGATTGGGATAAGTTTATATTTTTGGATAGTAATGTTGACCCAGGATCAACAAAAGATGTTGATCCAGGATCATGTCTTGGTAAAATCATGGTGACCATGGTGATATTAAAAAACTAAAATATCTCTGCAAGATCGACCAAGTTTACAATGTAATTTATGCATTGCATACCAAGTATGCCAGCCATAAACTTCCGTATGCCAGTCATAATCTACGTTTCGTAACCAAAGTTTGAAACATGTTGGCTACATTTAAAGCCATTTACCACATACGTGTGAAGTAATGTGTACTTCATCCTGTGTTCATCATAGTGAAATTAAAAAAAGAAAAGTATATGTGATCCATAATTCATTCACCTATTCCATTTGGTATTAGAAATATCACACAAAGCAAAACATGTGACATTTACATTTAGTCATTCAGCAGATTTAAAAAAAATAAACAGAAACAATCAAACTATCAATAATGTTTTTTTTTTGTTGTTGGCAAAAAAAAAAAAAAAAAAAACATTTTAATGCAAAACTCAGATTTTTTTACAGGCAAAATGTATAAAAAAGTCTATAGGGTTAGTTAGCAATTGCTTAGTAGTAAGTACAGTGATGTGATTGGCTGCTGGTCCGGTAGGGGGCAGCAGTGCATCGTCACACTAAAGCTGTGAGCACGTGTTCTGCAGCATGGTCAGCCATGCTTCTGTCACACAGACCACAACTGCTTCTTGCCTCCTGATATTCATTATACCGTCTGCTGTTTGTAAATAAATATCACATAATAAATGATTCCCCAGACTCAGAATCACATCCTCCTGTTTGCTGAAGCAAAATCAAGTGCAGCGCAACGACCAGTGCAACAAACTGCACAAAAAACAACTAAAGCATCACAAGGGTCAGGCTGGATCATTTGTCAGTCACTTTTTTTTGGACGTATTTCATAGCCCTACACACACACACACACACACACTAGCTAACACATACAAAAAATTAGCAAATCCAATTATTTAAGTTGATTTAAGTATGCAAAGCAAGGCCTGTGGGGTCATATGCACATAGGTAATCAATAGTAATTACCATTTCATTTCTCCCTTGTTATTTCCTTCCGTCTTAAATCAGAATCTGATCTCATCGGACTGATTGAACCCCAGACGGACGGCTCGTTTGAGGCTCCGTATCAAGCCCAGACGCGTGGACCTGGCTAACTTGAACTTCATTTCATACATTACTCAGTGCTCCAATTAAACTCCAGACCTGGATCATTCTAATGCCCCGGAAAATAGAGCATTACCATTAAAGAGACGCTTAATTCAGGCACCGTGGGGTCCCACAATGCTTTGTGCTGCAGATTTCCACCTTTGATTCCACACTTATATGGATTTCTGGAGAAAGACGTATGATCCCGAATGATATTTCTGTGCAGTAAATAGTGAACACCCATAGTGGTAAAAATAGATTACTTGAAAGCTACTGCGATAACAATGGTAATGAGAGACAATAAATCTCTGTGTGTAATATTAGAAAAGCAATATTTCTCTTTCAGATAAATCATGCGTGTGTGTGCGTGACATATGTGGAGGATGAATATTTATGAATGAATAAATCCATGAAGAAATAAACTGGCGTAATGTTCCAGCTTTTGCAGCTCGATAAAACGTGAATGATGAATGTGGGACTTTTTGAAGATTTCTCGCAGGCAGATTGAACAAATCTCTACTGTACTGTGTGCTGTACAGTATCTGACGCTGGATGTTTCATTGATTAAGGGCTGTACGCTTCACTGCTTTCTCATCTGTTATTGGTGATGGTATCAAGAGCCTTATTACTGATCTGCTCTCCAGCACTTGCTTAAACAGAGAAGAAAAGAACAATGCTTTTCATATTCATCACCTGAGCTCAACTTAAAGATGTTTTCTATTTTTTTGTTCCAGGGGATCTAGTAGCTTAGACCTTTATGTGTTATGGTATCATTTTTATTGTTCAAAATGAAATGTTTCGCTATTTTTCAAAGTAAGATTAGCCGGAAGATGATTGTTTATTTTAAAGGGTAATTGCATAACAAATATAAAACTTATTATAATGGTTTTCTAATTTAGGATAATAGTCGTAATTTGTTTTTGAACTCCGAACAGGGCACTTAACGGTCATAAATTTCGGAACTCCCAACATGCCTTCCCGGCCCTCCCCCTTTACAAATATTTCTTTAAATACAGGCACTTACAAATGGTTGAATTCATTTCAATCAACATGTAAAATAGTTATGAGTTACCCTAAAAGCAAATGTGATTTGAAAACGGAAAACAATAATATATATAAATGCACACACATTATTTGGATTTACACTACATTATTTGATTTTTATTTTTTGATAATGATAATTGAGAATGTAGGGATAGATATAAACATGCAATTATTGGTCTATTTTACAGCTTTTTAGAGTGTGCCCTTTACCACTTGACAATTTTTGAAGCAAAACTCTAAATTCAAATGTCCACCAATTATTTTGTCTGCATAATGGGACAGAACTTTGACCCACTGGGAATGAGTGGATAAATGCTGACTAAAGGCTGGAACACCCTGCACAAATTTGAAAATCTTCAAATCAGATTATACATAATACACTTGCTGACTTTGAAAAACTGGGCATCATTCAAGTCGTTCTGAACACAATAAACTCACACTGAAACATGTGCCTAGTTAAGGCATGTAACAAGTGACTACAATATGTTCCAATATCGTCCAACTGCGAATTTATATTACCTGCGAAATGGGAGCATTTACGAATAAAGCAATGCTTCCATCCAACAATTGAAAGAGAAAAAAATGGCACTAAATATCACTAAGAAGAGGAAGCCACTGAATATAATAATTTTGTATATGTAATAAATTACTTGCGGCTTAGAGCAAGCAGACGAAATACAGATGCGGTCATTGCTGTTTTGCTCAGACATTTCAGAATGACCAGAACAACGTTTCAGATGCTGTGCAACAAAATCAGTCTACTGGTTAGTCAACTTATCCCGTCCCATTGCACAAAGTCACATAATGTTTTTGATGCACATGAAGGAATTTGTTCAGCAAACTAATATTTGGATGTTCGTATGGCGTTTACATCTCCGATTATTCACATTAAAGTCAAAAACCACCTCATGCAAGCGTAAACCGTTTGTGAAATAGGATTTTTATTTTTCCAAAATGTGGCATTTCCATCACTTGTTTCCCATGCAACACTTCAAACTGCACATGAAAAACATATAGTTATGGGCTTAAGCTTGTTAAGTCAGTGCCTACAATACGCGATTTTTTACAAATCTGTCAAATCAGATTTGTAGACTGGCTCCAACTATTGAATTCGTTGTCAGCTACACCAGACCATGTATTCATGTAGTGCAGCGTGAACTCTGAGGCTGTGCAGAATGCAGGTGAGCAGCATTCATCAAAACTAGCATTGTCTTCTCAACAATCACAGCTGCTCTTCGCCACATTGGTTTCTAAAATGAAACATCGATCAGGACTACAGAGACGCAGTGTTAAAAAAGATCTCATCCTTCATGTGGCAGGTAGTGAACCGATAGTTTGCATAGATTCTCAAATTTTATTGTAGAATGGATGATAGCATGCAAAACCATATATCAATCATGCATTTCTCGCACCCTGACCGTTTCCTGAAGATGATGAAGCTGATGGTGTGCCGCGGTGTTTACGCACAGCACGAGGCGGTGAACTGGTGTTGGCTCAGCACTGTTGGGAAGACCCATGATTTGATATATTAAACCTAATATCTCAGTGACATTTCTCAGGACAGATTTTCATCGGCAGAGTTTCATCCACACTTTTGGGTCTCGTTCTTGATAAATGACCCCGGACGTTAATTCTCTTCTCTCTGTCTTTCATCTGTGCCGAGCGGCAGCGAAGGCCCACTGCGACCGCGCCGGGGAGAGAAACTTTGAGCGGCGAAAGGGAGAGAGCGAGAAAATGGACAGCACCATTAATGGAATTGACATTAATTTGACAGAGTGCTGGCTAACGTATAAAGTCACTGGCAGTTCATAAGAATAATATTAAGCATGCATTAGCATGCAAGGGCTAAGCTCGATATGCATTCAGTGTGGCGGGCGAAAAGCGCATGCAGTTTAACCGGCCTTGTTTGTACCACCCAGGTGCACGTGAGCGCAAAACATTAAAGCATTACTCGAATATCTTGGCTGCAAAACACTGCAAGTGGATTTATGAGTTTCTTAGCGCACACACAATATAGGAGAGCGACGCATGGCTTATGTGCCCTTGAGAAAAGCAATTATGCGTGTGCATTCGCAACAACAAACAACTCCCACTGAGCGCCCTGACTTGAAGCATGACCGTCCATGTAACAGCCAAAGGCCATTACCAATCCCCATTAACACTAATCAAAAACCACTTTACTTGATAAGAACCTTGGGGTCGCCTACGAGCGACCCGCCACATCCAACCCCAACTGTTATTGACCCACCCCAATCAAGGTAGCAGTTAGGCTCATAGT
This sequence comes from Enteromius unitaeniatus, assembly GCA_032359435.1. Lineage (NCBI taxonomy): Eukaryota > Metazoa > Chordata > Actinopteri > Cypriniformes > Cyprinidae > Enteromius > Enteromius unitaeniatus. The sequence continues at coordinate 2,423,830 of JAUMHI010000070.1, forward strand.
CTCGCCATCGATAAAAAGATGGTAAACTGGATTTCCAATTATAACTCTGAGGGGAAAAGGCTAAAAAAACGCCTTTCTGGAATCAGCTGTGGTTAGCCTTTGGGTTATCTGCCTGAGAGGGGATTTGACTGGTCTCCAAACAATACGGCTCCAGAGAGACTTCACTGCTGCAGAATGTAATTATGCAGATGCAGTTAGAAGGAATGTGTGTGTGCAACCAATCACACACTTCTCTTTAATGCGGGGTCTCAACTCTGGTGAGCGTGGGACTTACAGGAAGCTTCAGAGCTGGAGCGTACCATGAGAACAACAATTGGGTTGTGACAGAATGTGGCGATGATCTAAGGACTGGTTTGCCCAGAAATGCAGGTTCTCACATCAGTTACCTTATGTTTCCAAGCAGGTGGGACACAATAGGGGATATCTTGCAGAATGTTCAAGTTTCTCTTCAATAAAAATTTAAAAAACATTAACTTTGACTAAGAAGCTCTTAATTTTCTGCTTATTAATAGTTTGTAGGGTAGTTGTTAAAGTAATAGTTCACTCAAAAATGTATTTTATTCATTTTATTTAATTTTATTTGTAAGTTTCTTGGCTCTTCCGAGCTTAGTAATCTTGGTGGATGGTGGCCATGATTTTTAAGCTCAAAAAATCAGATATATCCACAAGTACTGTGTCAGAAAAGTAACCTATAGCCTATGGGGGGTTTTCACATGTTCTCTAAAGCCATATGACCCAGCTTTAACTACACTATAATGACCATTCATGTCTGTATTAGTTAGCATATGTATTGCATATGTACTGTACACCAGATAAACCTGATAACTGTTTTTATTTATCATTTTGTGGCTCTTTTTTCTGTATCAGTTAAAAAAACAAAACAAACAAAAAAAAACAATACCCAACCCTACATGCTAAGCGCATGTCACCAGCGACAATGTATGAAATGGCCCAAGATCATCAAGTTAAGAGATTGAGTGATTGGAAGACAGTGGCCTGGACTAACAAATCAAGACTCCTGGTATATCACGTCAACAGTCGAGCATGGGTACACAGATTATTAACAGGGGCTATGGCCTCTTAATGCACTGTTGTGGCCAGTGATGGTGGATTACATTTTCTAGGGACACCTTAGGCCCTATTATCCAAAATGAACAATCGGTGACAGCTGTCAGGAATCTGAACATTGCTGCGGACCAACAGCACCTATTCATGGCAACCGTGTTCCTTGGCGGTGATGGCCAATTGTGGCATGGCGCATTATCCTGTTACCAACAGGATAATGTGCCATGCCACAATGCCAGAATTGTCAAGGAGCAGTTCAAGGAACATTATGGTGTATTTTTGCTAATACCTTATCCTCCAAATTCACCTGACATGAACCATTCGAAAAGCAGGTTCGATTTACAATCACCACCACCCCACAATCTACAGGAACTGGAGAACCTTCAACCACCTTGTTGAAAAAGTGCCATCTTAATGTGCCAAAATGTAAATGTATACAGAATGAGATGAGGGTAACTAAATGATAACATCATTTTCTTTTCTTTTTTTTTTTGTGAACGTTTCTTTTCATTCACTCCAGTCATTCGAATATCTACAGGCCTTTCCATTGAACCCCACTTTTCATCCAAATGACCCCCAGATATTGATATTTTTTGTTGCGATTCTTTTTCACCATTGCATTGATCACTGGCCAAATGGTGCTGCTTTAATCTACTGCCTCTATCCTAAATGAAATTACACATTCAAGGTTTGATACAAAGGCAGATGAAGGCATATTTGAACATTCAAAAGTGAGCATTCCCAAAATTAATTTCATCTCTGGGGTTCATGCATATTTAATAGAGAGTGCTAGAATATCACAGAGTAATACAATCCCAGCAAGTGGCGAGTGTAGAGAGAGAGAGGGAGCAAGAGAAAAGAGAACTGCAGTTGTTGTCATGAGCAATAACTCTCAGCGGTGCTGGGAAACAAAATAGGCAGGATGCTTTTGATGAAAGAGCTGAGAGTGTGGAGGCCCAGGTTAAATGCTGAGGAGCCGCGGAGACTGTGGGCTTCTGCTCCGCTGAGACCTCCACATACAGGAGAAACGCTGATAACTGACTGACAATAATTGACGAGCCCCACGGACACCATCCCTGGAGACCACCCGCGTCTGCCTTCAGTCATACTAACTAGTCAACGAACGAACAGTTGTGTGCTTGTGATAAATGCCAAAATGTGTCCATTACTACAAATCACACTTATACTTATAATTTGATGAGATGTACTGTAAATGACATGCGGTAAAGAGGGCTAGGTGATATAGGGATAATCAGTATTTCAGACAGACAGTTGATTTGATCAGAAATTATTTAAATAGCACCCCCACCCTTCAATTTCAACCAAGCATCAGTCAAACCATATATATGCAATTACTTTTTTAATTAGTGGCTCAATTGAAATAGGTGCCTTTACCTACAATTCTGCACACCTCAAAAAAGGGTATCTACTGTATACACAAATCTCTGCGAGATTTGAACTGAAATGAGCACTAGAGGCAGTAAAACTGCTACTTTTTAATGCTGCCGTCAAATATTTTTTTTGTAAGTTTGCTCAGTAGCTCATGCAATACGGTGTTATTTGAGAGATGAAGAGCTCCAGTATGAACCCCGTGAAACTGCGGTTCAACGAAGAGCTCAAATCCACATTATGAAGTTAAAATATAGCACGGTTGCACCAACAAATGCATTTTTTGCATATGATAACATTATTAGGTAGGTTTTGGTTTAGGGGATATTTCCAACATGAGCATTAACTGCAATATTTTATTCCACCAAGTACTACGTGTGCCTAGGTCAACATGATTTGTTGACCCTAGAACAACATTTTAATGCAAAAATATAGTCTTGACAATATATCTACACCTAAACCTAACCCATGAGAAATGCCTAAAACCACAGGAAATGATAGATGACTGACACTGATGTACAAGCACCACACACTGACTTTATGCCTGCACTACAAAAACTGTGTTTCTTCTAATCTGATTGGTTCATCAAAGATGTTGACCCAGGGACATGTTGCACTTGGCAGGTTAGTAATATTTTATATACGCATTTATGATTTAACTTTGAACCACCACAATACGTACCTGAAGAAAGTAATACAAACACAGCAATATGTGCAACATAACAAAAATGTGCCACGACCATGTACTGAACCCATGTTTCTGCGCAACTCACTGGACGGTTTACTTAGAAACTGCTGTGAAACATGCAGTAAGGTACGTACTACAGTGCTGCAGAAATATATTTAGAGGCACATATCAGTGCATATTATCGACATAAAATTGCTTCAATTGTTCAAATAGAAATACATCAGAATGGCTCTAACCCTCTTATTTTTGCAATTTACAAGTAAGGACTGTCAAACTAGCCTAATGACAGACTCATGCTAATGACCAAATGCATTAAAGTCATTATCACAATGTAGCTTAATTTGTAATGTAAAGCTAATTATTACAAACGTATCATTCGTATTCCTATTCGTATTCGTATTCGTATTCGTATTCATATAACACCTGAAATAACAAACCAGATTGTTGGATGAGATACACCACATGGCATATGTGTAATCTTTACAGTGTTACATATGTAAAACTGTACATTTATGTAAAGCATAAACACAGCACGCTGTGATTTCATTCCCCTCTGCTCATTTGCATGTCTCTTATGACATTAAGTGTTCGTCTGTTATTTACTTATTGTGTTCATGGTGCGGATTGTGTATTCCTCCTGTGTGTGAAAAATGAGGCATGAAACAGCGTTGTCATGCTGAACAGAATTTTAATTACTGACTGTCGCTCTCCTCCAGTGTTTGTACGCCCCAGCAGCTCCGAAACAACTGCAAAATAACCCGACGCGAGGCAAGTCACCATCATTACAGACACTACCGGCTCTCTTCTGAAAGCTGCAACACAATTAAAAACCCAGCAGCCAAGCTAACATTATACCACCTTGGTTTAAAAAAAAAAACAAAAAAAAAACTAATCAATTCCTAACCATGGCCTCCATCTGGAAGTCTGGGTAGTGGGGGAAAAAAGAGACTTCTTTTGATAAAAGCTCATTCATTTGCATTTAAAATGTGAGTTTTAATTGAGACTGTTTACGTAATTAGGAGGAGAGAAATGGCATTTTTTTGCACACATGTGAGACACACAAGGTTCTGCCAGGCAACCGAGTGTTTCATGACAGCGTACCAGATCCCCGGCGTAACCCGTGCATCCAGGCCTCTTAACCAAGGTTAAAGAGACTCATCAAAATAAGCCCTATTCATTAGCAGACTTCTCTGGCTGACACCCACGCCAGCTGAGAGAGCTATTGCAGTCACGCACGCACACACACACATACACACACACACACACATCCAGGCCCGGTAAATCATCTGCACCCTTGTCTTTGACGTGGGCTTCTTTTATTTCCTCACGGCCTAAATTGAGTCGTAAAGACGCGTAAAAATAATGGCACGGCGAACCTTGTTGCAGCCACCGATTTTTATTTCGCCACAGGTCCCCTGTGGGCTGTTTGTGGCCACATTAGAACGTTGACACATTAATAAGTGTGGAGATATTTACACACGTTGACCTCCATCCCGACAGCGCCGTAGTTTGGGCTTGTTGGTGAACGCTAAAGTTGAATTATGTCTAATCACCTCGAGGGCTGGTAGCGTGAAGCGTGTTGTGTTCAGTGCATGTGTGGCTATATGTTTTCCCATGGGATCATGAGAATGAAAGGTGAATCGGTATACACACCAACACAATGGTGCTCTGGTTAATATTTAGTCGGGTGGGAGATTGGCTGATAAATCTGAAATATGACAGGCATCTTCATCCCTTCCCCCCGTTGAGTTATCCATTAACAGAATACTAGGCTTATCTAAATATATATATATCATATTTATATATATATATATATCAATCATCAGAATTGACCATTTGATTTGATGAAAAATAGTGTTCCTCACAAGAACCATACAGGCTTGTGTTCTAATGATGCTGTATCTTGAATGCACTTTGAAGTTGATCCTAAATGCAATTCATTTCAAACAGACAAGAATCAATAAGCATTCTAATGAACATTATTTCTATTTTGATACATATTTCTACTAAATGAATTGCATTTATCAATATTTTAAATAGCTTTCAGACTCTTAGATGTAATTTCAGTACAGAAAGTATCAATGACAATAAATGAATCTAATATAAGTGGAGTATTTCTATTGAACCTGGTTTTCCTTTTTTCACTGCATTGCTTTTTCATTGTTTTTTCTTTTGTAAGTGCTAGACAGACATCTTTAACCATTACATTCTCATGTCATGTCTTACACCATCTTACATGCAATGCAGCAGACCACAAGAAGGAAGCCCAATTAAAAGGAATTAGGTTTTTAAGTCACTTTTTTTTTCAAACACAAAAACCATGTTTTATTTGAATGGCCCCTTACAATTATTATTCTTTTTTTTTTACAGCTGTATCAGGAAATTATGTAATGTTCCAAGTAATCTATAGGAGTAACTGAAAGTAATTGAACGTAGACTATGTAGTAATGTAAGGACTATGCACTTCCTGGAAGCCGCTGCAGTAAAAAGCTACATTTTCATGTCTCAATGCACTTGTAGATTTGCAGCTAAGCAAACTGAGGCATAAAGCAAACATGCTTTCCTTGAAAGTCTGTAGGAAGTCAATTATATTAGTAGTCTGTAGTTTGGGAGCAGTGTTGCCAAGTCTTCAGTTTTTATGTGGAATTGGGCTACTTTTATACTGTATCCACAGGTTGATTTTTTAGTTAGTGGACTGGAATGGGATTTAGATCAAGGTTGAACACCCTGGAAATAAATTTGAACCCCTCCGGAATGCAACTTCAGTGCGTCAGTCGTTGACACAATTGGCCTATTTTTGAGTTTGGCTGGTTTTATCACACAGACCTTGCAACCCTGTTTGGGAGGTTAATTTTTTTTTCCTGCTCCACTGCTCTCTAAGCCTGTCCATTATCAGAACATGCAATTCAGTGCGCTATAATGAAGCAGTGGGACGGAGATTGTTGCCACCCATAAACACTCTAATTCTTTGATTCATTAGGCTTCATTCAGTGGACAAGGTGCGCAATAAATTACGCTCTATATTGGCTGCTCAGTGGACTCTGATTGAGACAGACTGGGAAACAGTTTATGCGTTTGCAGCCTCCTCGGTTTGAATGCCTGCTATCTTAGTTGCTTATTCCTCTGGGGAATTGGGATGTTCTGTCCGTGTTCATCATAGGGAAGGCTAGCCAGGCTAATCTCCTTCAAAGAGCGGCCATCTGTAAAGGAGACATTCACACAAACACGCATTCACACACACATACAGCAAAGGGCAGAAAGCATGTAGACAGCTCAACCGTTTTCATCCCGTCATTGGTGTACTCATCTGTTGAAGCTGGTGGAAATGTAGCAGTCTTCAGAAGAGTTTTAAAGTAGTCTGGCGAAGACACAAACACGCACACACAGACTTCTATGTGACAGATGACTCAACTGAATCTCTTCCATTACTCAGAGTCACCGCTGAGGAAAATCATATTTCAGGTTCTTATTTCACAGTTTCATAAATATGTTAGTGAAAGCTTTATCGTAAACAAAATGCTGCATTCAGCGACTTTGTTAGCGCACAGATGCACATTGATGTGTTTGATCAATGCGTTTAAAGCCTATCAAAGGCTGACTGAGTGAAAATGTTTCTATCTACATGAATTTGAGGAACATTATCCAAAGAGCTTATACTTTGCTGTGTGTTTTTGAAGGGTGGCTGTACTTCAAATATCTCATTTAATCTACAAGTAACTCTTTTCATCCTCAGGTTTCCATGGCAACAAAGCGACGAAGAGACAGTGGAGATGCATGCATGTGTTAGGTTTTTTGGGAAGGTCTTGTACTCAGGGGCTGGCAGTTTTTTGGGGTATTACTGAGCAGAATGAGGTATATCACTTTATCTCACTCTTTTACGTTTCTAGGCAACATCATTGGTTGTAACATTTGTGCAAGACTCCAAAAACATGTTCATATTTCATTTCAATACAGTTTCCATCGGAAATTAACAAGTCACAGTAAACACCCATAATTTTTGAATGATTTCTTGCACAACATTAAATGATGACCTTGTGACCATTGTGCATTTGTAAATACTGAAATATTTATGTATTTTTATCAGATGAACACCAGCTTCACATGGCTCTTCTGATGTAGTAAACTTGCTCAGTAGCTCACCTAGATCATTGCATTCAAGATACAGAGTGCTTGGGTATTCTGTCCTGTGAAACATGAAATAATGATAATAAAAATACTGAAAAAAACTAAATAAAGTAGCATGGTTGCTTCTAAAAAAAATATATATTTCTAAATATACATCTAAATTGCATTTTCAAAATTACTGTTAAACATTGGGGCTGACATTAGTGCTGAAATGATCAACGACATCATTCTTATCTAATAGCTGTTTGATCTCATGTGACCTAATGTAAGTTCCTGCACTAACATAGTTTGACGAGTATGACTATAAGCACTTCTTCCAATAATAAAAGGCATGCTAATGAGAAGAGCAAACTGAACTGAGGTTTTTTTTACACCACTACACACAAAAAATGATTTCATTATATTCGCTGTCATAAAAGCGTCAGATGGTTGCAGTTAAGCAATCATCTGACCATAGAGATGTAGAAAGCCATTCCATGTTACACGGTATGCAACAGACTGCTTACTTTTTAAATGTACCACGGCAACCCAAAGTGTATATACATAGACAATTAAAAATGAAAATCCTTTTACTAATGTGTATTATACTTGGAATGTAGACCTGTCAACTTAAAGACGCTTCCTTTAATGAGGAATGTCATACCATCCGTGCGCTGTTGGATGTGGCCGTTACCTGGCGCCAGCAGACAGTCACAAATGCTGTTTAACATGCCACAGGGCATTGAGCATGCTAAAGCGCCGTTCGTGGATGGTTCATGTTCCTCAAGCGGGAAGATGACTATCTCTGAGTTGCGGAAAAGTCTTACTTACATGACCGATGGAAAAGGGAGTCCCTATTCCTCTTCCGCATTCTGGGGCTTGTGCTGGCAGCGTCCGCGGAGCCAGGAACTCTCCTCGGAGAGCACCTCCTGTAGCCAGCACTCCGACATTGTTGGAGTCTCCATTTGGGCAGCCTGATAAACCGGAAACGGTCTCAGATGTCACTTTTGGAGCTGCCCCTGATGACCAGATGTCGGTTACTGCATCGGAAGGAGAGTATGGTTCTGGAGATGAGGCATCCGTACTGGAGCGATGTCTGATGGGCGCTCAACCGTACCGGATACTGTAAAGTTTTGTTACACACTCACTCTCCTCTCATTTCAGGCAGCAGTCAGAGCATAGGGAGGACGAACCAACGGACTTCCAGCCTTACTTCTGCCAGAACGCAGGTAACATGCAGACACATACACATGCAGGCCTCCCTCCGAACCGGCTTAGAGACGCTCGGACAGGACCCCTGCATTCCCCCTCGCTGCCTCTCCACCGGCACCCCAGTGGGCTCGATGGTGCCTCTTGCTCGGTTCTTAGATGCCTGGACTGGGCTCATACCGTCTCGATGATTTTTGACGCCGAAGCGCATTTTCGAATGCATCCGTCTCCAGGATTGGTTTGCAGCAATAGGCCTGAAGGATGCGTACTTCCATGTCTCAATACTTCCACGGCACAGGCCATTCCTGAGATTCGCGTTCGAAGGTCAGGTATATCAGTACCGCGTCCTGCCCTTCGGGCTCTCCCTGTCACCCCGTATGTTCACAAAAGTGGCCAAGGCAGCCCTGACTCCTCTGAAGGAGAACGGGGTTCGTATTCTCAACTACCTCGATGACTGGCTGATACTAGATGCACTCAGATGCTACGTTTACAGGAAACAGGGCTTCAGGACCTCAAACCAGCTCTTTTTCTGAGGTGGAGGCCGGCAGAAGGGGAATGTGTCTCTAAGCAGAGGATGGCTCACTGGATAGTGGATGCCATCACCCTGGCCTATCAAGCTCAGGGTGTGCCCTGTCCTCTCAGTGTATGTGCTCACTCAACTAGAAGTGTAGTTCGTCCTGGGCATTGGCACATGGCGCTTCGCTTGCTGACATATGTAGAGCTGCGGGTTGGGCGACCCCTAACACGTTCACTAGGTTTTATAGCCTTCGTGTTGAACCAGTTCTGCCCGTGTTCTCACCTAACACAGAGCTGAAGAACCGGAGTAGGACCTGTTCGGTCGGCTTGGTACCTTCTCCAGTAATCCTTATCAGTAGACACTGTGAGTCCTCCGATCCCCTCGGCAGTCGGATGTTGCGGAGCATCTGACGCCAGGCCCTCGAGGCGATGTAACCTTGAGAACCGCTAGAGGGCTGGGAACTAGAGGGCTGAGCGTGTTACCCTGAGGATCTCAGGCGGATAGGTAAGATCTACCTTCCCCAGTTGAGGGTTTCAATCTCCTCCTATATTCCATATGCATTGAAATTCATGATATATGTGAGTCTCTGTCTTACTCTTGAAAGAGAATGACTTCCACACGTCCCAATGGACGTCCCAGTGTCCAGTTACTTATAGTGCAGTGCTGGTCCATGTGCTGAGTCCCTTTCTAAAGACCAAACACAGGGGGTTGGAGACTCTCACATGGGACTGGAAGGGACAGTCTCTATGGCGTTTTGGCAGGGATCCCTATTCGGCGGTCACCGACGTGACGTCGAAGTGACCGACTAAAAGGGAATGTCTCGGTTACAATACGTAACCAAGACGTTCACTGCATCACAAGCTAATGTTATGAGTTGATTCTTTTTTTACAGTTCAGTAACAAACAGCACCAGTGAAACCTGCTTATTATAAGCTAATGATTTCTATGAGCTGGTTCTTTTTAGTGAAGTGAAGTGTGACCAATGAAGTTTCATTCCCAAACTCATGGTTCTTTCAAAAAACAACAACTCTAGTGTTCAATTCTACAACTAATTTCTAAAATTCATAGTTATTATTCATAGTTGTAAGAGAAAAATGCATCCATAGTGCAAAGGAATCTGAAGAAGACATTACATTAGCAAAACCTTGTTTAAGAATAGCATTCAACGAATCAGAGCAATATTCTCACCAAAAATGCTTTTTCTTTAATGAAACTGGAATAGGGGAGTCTGACTCTTCTCGTCTGACTCTTTTATCCTGAGGCCGGATAAAAGCTGGCTCGCCAAGGTATTTATCAGCCCCATGTCCCTAATTAGCATCCAATTAAGAATTCCTTTTGTGCGGCCAATGTAATTCCACACAATGTTGACTCCCTGGGGAGGGTGAGGGCAGCGAGTTTGACACCTAAACGCTTTCAGGCCAAATCGGTCTGCCCTCGCCAGATCACCCAACCGAGAGCGTGAAGGCTTTCTACTGAGCCCCTGCTAACTCCACAGCAGAAATTCACATTGGCGCTCATTTAAAACTTATTTTGGAAGATTTGACACTGAATTGGCTTTGAAAACATAGGCAGCTTAGCGCACTGGATTCTTGACACGCAACCCCCTTTCATGTCAGCGATACGGTTTCTAAACACACGTTTAAGTCCGTACAGAGGTCTCGTACAATACCACCCACCAATCCACAGGCGTCTCTACAGACTTTTCTTCCAGCCTGACAGATGCCGAGTCGCCAGTTAATTGGTTTGCTTTGGAGATGGCCAATGAACCGCCGCTGAGGCATGTAAGTGGCTTCTTTGGCTTGTTTGCATGAAATTATCCCACCGCGCATGCCACGACAATCGAATCCCTCAGAGCTACATAGAATTATGATAAGTACGTTATTTACAGCATCCTCAGCCATAGATCTCGCAGAGCCAAACGTCATTACCGAAGAGTGAAAAATTTTGGTTCCGGTAACAACTCAGTCAATCTCAGTCGTGCGTTTAGAGCAATTTACATCACATCAAATTTCTGCCCCACAACAGGATTTCCTCACTGCCCCTGAAAATTGTCAGCGAGATGACTGACCTCATGTAAATTCATGAACACGAGGGAGAAATGCACGTACGGCGTGTCTCATCGAACGGGAGGGGGGGTGCTGATGTGTTTCCCAGCCTCTCGTTGCACCCGTTGAACTGTTTGCACCGATGCTGACTCAGGCGTTTCGGCCCGTGCGCTTAGAGCACTGCAAGCTTTTAAGAAGCCCAAGCCTATATCTGTCACGGATGCCCCCCTCACAAGCAGGAACGATTACCACCCAGACATTAAAAGAGAGAAGCAAGGGGGGAATATCGTCGATCATCAGAAGGAAATGCATTACTCAAGCGTCCAAGCTAAATAAGTGCTTTCATGCAGTTTCTTCATAGTTGTGGTTGATGCGTCAACGTCAATTCATTTTTGCTGCGACGCTCTGATCTTAGACTCTATTTTTGGTTCCCACTATTCCAAAAGACAGATTACTGGCAATTTGTAGACAGCGGTAAGTCTCCTCAGCGTTTCTTTAAAATCTGTTATGCTGAGCGTAATTCTTTACTTTAGCCGAAAGCTATTTAGGTAGTGTCTGCTGACACTGTTTGTAAAAGAGCTAAAAGCCCTGATTTAATTGAGCTCATTTGAGACGACGTGGAGCAAAACCTTTTCTTTTGATGTACTGATGAGATTGCATTAGAACTAATAGTTTGTTTAAAGGCTGCCGCTCTTAATCTGCGAACACGACCCGTATTAACGTGGCCTACACTGTTTCTGTGCAATACCTTCATTGATTTTCATTAAGCGAATTATCACTAAATACACACACAAAGCACCTTGCAGCAACACATCCTAGTTGCCATGGATATTCAATTTAGTCTAAAAGAGCATGTGCAGTGTTGTCCTTGAAGTAACATGAAAAGTAAGGTCGCTGTGCTTCGCTTTCGGGAAGCAGAGGGAAACGTTCTGCGAGAAAAAACGAGGTGCAAAGGGGCCACACACAGCATTCACTAATGACCTTTTGTCTTCTGACATTTTCATTAAGGCACAAAGTAGGTTTCTGTTCCTTATCAACAGCATTCGCAGCCAGAGGAACAGCGCTTTAGTGATAATGATCTTGGCTGCTGTGGTGGTCTAGGTAGAGATTGCTTCAGGTGCAAAAATATGAGATGGAGAAACTGTAAGATTATAGAGTGTAATAACAGGAGATACTGCAGCTGTGATTCTATGAATGTGACTAACAAAACCAGATCATTCAAGGACTTTTGAAGCTTAAAAGAATCGTTCACCCAAAATGAAAATATGGTCAAAATTTAATACCCCTTTACGTTGTTCCGAACTTATTACTCTTATATATATATATATATATATATATATATATTTTTTTTTTTTTTGTAAGACACAAAAAAGTATTTTTGCAGAATGTGAATACAGTTGAATGGAGAATGGTGATTCTGCAAAGCTACAAAAATCACATAAAAATCAATCAAAAAATCAATCATGATACATGATTGTATTGTAGGTTGTAAGTGGGATGTAAGCAATAATTCTATAAATTATATCAAATTATACCACATTATATTATCAAATCATACCAAATTATACCACGGATCTTGCAAGGAGCCCCCATTCGAGGGAGATTATCAGTGGTCTAGTATGTCTTCCATTTTCTAATAATTGCTACCACAGTTGATTTCTTCACACCAAGCTGCTAACCTATTGCAGATTCAGTCTTCCCAGCAGGTCTACAATTTTGTTTCTGGTGTGCTTTGACAGCTCTTTGGTTTTGGCCATAGTGGAGTTTGTATTGTGGCTGTTTGAGGTTGTGGACAGGTGTCTTTTATACTGATAACGAGGAAACAAATGCCATTAATACAGGTAACGAGTGGAGGACAGAGGATTCCCTTAAAGAAGAAGTTACAGGTCTGTGAGAGCCAGAAATCTTGCTTGTTTGTAAGTGACCCAATACTTATGTTAAAGAGGAATTTACCAATTAACTAATCCAACAATGTGATTTTCTGTTTTTTTATTTTTTTATTTTGTCTCTCATAGTTGAAGGATACCTATGATAAAAAATACATGCCTCTCTAATCTTTAAAAGGGGAGAATTTGCTAAATTGGTGGCTGACTAAATACTTTTTTGCCCGACTGTAGAAGAAAGTCAGAGAAATGCGGCCCCGAAACTACTGCCTCACAACAGCCTTTTTAAAAATGCACATTTATTTTCTGCCAGCAGGAGATGCTTTCGGAACCGTTTTCCTGCTAACAGGAAGCAGCACAACACCACACTCTGAAATGTGCAGTATGCAATATACACAATGAGCTTGTGTATATTTAATAAAATCATAACATTTTGAAGTTTAATTTTCACATTAAACTGTAACACAATTCTGGCCTATATACCCAAATTCAGGACCTCTTAAAACATATTTAATACATGCTTGTACAATATAAGACTTTTTATGACTTTAAATTTGATACAAGTGAATTTAAGACTTTTTAAGGACCCGCAGGAACCCTTTATATATATATATATATATATATGTATAATATTATTATATCATCAATGTCATACAATATACATAATTAAATATACATTATTCTGGGATTTAAGAATTTAGATTAGCATATAGGTTTTTAATTATTCATTTATTTATTTTTGTCAGTGATTTTAAGCAAAAAATGAGAATTAAGACTTTGCGTTTATTGCACAAGTTATACAGACTACTTTGATGGTATTTATTTCTATGTTGTTGTTACTGTTTGATTTGTTTACTAAAGATTTCATAAAAGAGCAGCTTTGACAATCTACAAAAAAGTTCCACAAAAGTAAAGGAATCAAATGGATTTGGAATAATGTGAGGATGACAGATAATATTAAATTATGACAGAATTGAGATTTTCAGGTTAACTAAGCCTTTAAGTTAAACAACTGGTGAGGGTAAAAAACAGCAAGCTGTCAAAAAAATTAAATTAAAATAAAATATAAACATTTTTTTTTAATAAAATTAAAGCAAGCCGGTATAGCTATTACTTCTTCACACACACAAACCAGCATAACTTCCATCAAATTTTTTTCCCTTTTTTTTTTAAGAATGAAGGTCACGGTCTGCTGAGTGTAACTACACAGGATCGACTGACATAAAATCAAAATAATGGCACAGAAATAACCCTGCCAATCAAGCAATCACACGTCTATATTGTCAGGATGGCAACTGGCAACTATCAGCATGTGCAGCCGTATCGACACCTGGGCCAGTCTCACAACACAGGTGCTGTGACAGCTATAATTATACCCTTTTCACAATAAAAGAGTGAAATAAATAATAAACAAAATATGTCAGTGACTAAAAGCTACAATGGAATAACGCTGCAGGCGATACGATGCCTGCGATGGTGCAATCGCATGAACGTAAAATGTAAATTTCCAGTCTTTTTGTCTGCTACACCTTGGCAGCGAGAGTGGCCCTTGCTTGACGCAACCTTTCTTTCACCCCACACACTTCCACTCCCCCTTCATTCAGTAAATCTCCCAGGGGCCTTTAGCGGCATGCTGGTGTGTTTGCGTGTCAGCGGTAAACTTTCAACCTCGGGGCAAATCTGCAGAATGCTAGGAAAAAAAAACAAAAAAACTGCAAGGTTACAGCCCTCCTGGACCCACACAAGAAGACGAGGAAGCCAGGAAGAAATATCACAATCAATACAGTCACTCTGATTTAATTAATATTGCAGAGTTTCTCAAGCGATAAGAGCTCTAATGTGACTGTTTCGCCGTGAGTTTTCAGACTGATATCTGTTTATGCCCCTGGCTTCTTACCATTGTACCTTTCTGTGTCAAATCTCACTAACACACTCTGAGTTTGAGTGTGCCGAATCCATTATTATGAATGATTACATTCTATAAAGCAAAAAGGAGGAAGAAAGTTGTTTTATAATGTCGTTTGAGGTACAGTAATAGAGGACATAACAAACGCTCTGGAGGGTCTATTATGTTGTTTCTGTCGATTTGCCCTGTTCTGTGAATATGTTCCCTTATATTTATTTAATTTCTGACAAATCCCTTTTGTGAAACCGTGAAAGCAGCATTTAAAAGGAAAAATAAACAGTCTGCACAAAGAGAAAACTGCAGATTTGCACAGCCCATATGGTTTTGCGTAGGCTGAGAAAACGATATGCAAGACGATATGTTGCCGAGCCAAAGACTTACTGTAGACTGTCTATATCTATCATATTTACATGTGTGGTCCAATCAAATCTGGTGATAGATGATAAGACAAATATGACCTTATAATGTACAATGTTTCCCCCCATATATTCTCAGAAGCATTGCTGTTTGTTGTAAATCTCAGAAACTTATCTTCAGCCTGGATAAAGCTAGAATCAATGTCACAAACAGCCAGACTGTGTGAGTTTATTCCAACCCGATGCTTATCGTTTTATAAAATGGTCTTTATCTATAGTGCTGATCCATATCTGGGCAACTCTGCATGTGCTTTTATAGTGTTTCAGAGTATGTATCACCATCACATTCCATCATCATCAATCTGCAAACCGCAGACAGATACAGTCAGCATTTTCACACGAAGCCATGATTTCAAATGGTTTATCTTTCCAGTATCTCTCTGTCCATCCATCCATGAAGCAGTGTACAGAGTTTGTAACATCGCCATGATGTCCCCCCGTGCTCTCAAACAGGCATGTTCTTGTGTTTTATTGAATTTTCAGTAGCTTCTGTGAAGCTTACAGTTATTTCTTCACATTTTTCCAGCACTGCATTCCTTATAGTTTATGCCTACTGCATATATACACGATTTGCTGCAAGATGCTAATGGCTGTCCTGTGCTGTGGAGGAGAATATGTAGCTCAGTTGTCAGTCATTTATGGCAGCTTTTAGAGCACCATGTTACTGTCCCAGCCAAAAATGTAAAATAACTACTTCTCAGACTAGTGTTATGCAACGTGACTGCAGTCACAGTGTAGGGGAACAATGCAAGCTTCGATATACAATTTTGTGCAAATTTCCATCTAGGTACAGATGTTTATGGTGGGGGAAAAGCTATAAGCACAGATGCTTTATTTATTATTTATGAAATGGACAAATATTGTTATATGAACTGCTACACAGATACTGGAGTAACATTTTTGTAAGCAGAATCTATTTTTGCCCTCATGGTCCTAATATCTTATACTAGATCCTTTTCTCTTAAAAATTGAGAACTAAATCAACAAATCAATAAAATTCCCTCTTGCCTCCCTGAAGCTCATTGAGTTTTAACACATCCCCTAGAGGTACAGTGAGTTTGGTGGGGGGTAATCGAAAATGAATGAGGAAAAGTCACGTGATAGGAGGCAATGTCTCCATCGCGATATGACTGGATATGACTGGTTATGTTTGCTATGAATCCTACCTCGTGTCACGAATCTCTCTGAATGAACAATATGATAGCATTAATGGAAAGAGTACTTTAAAAAATAAGTAAGTAAACAACTCACATTTAGATATAACCACTTTTAAATTTAAAGACTTGAAATTGCATGAAAACATGATTTGTGGGAGTTTTTAGAGAGTAATCAGCTTGGTAAAATTTGAGGTTAATCTCCTTGTCTGTGATCA
This sequence comes from Enteromius unitaeniatus, assembly GCA_032359435.1. Lineage (NCBI taxonomy): Eukaryota > Metazoa > Chordata > Actinopteri > Cypriniformes > Cyprinidae > Enteromius > Enteromius unitaeniatus. The sequence goes on from JAUMHI010000070.1 coordinate 2,440,424, forward strand.
GTATTAACCCAGCTTTGATAACTGATGATCTGAAAAATAAAAAAAATAGTTAAAAGTTAACTATTAAAACAAATGTTTGAATAAACGTAAAATGCTTAAAAACAAATAACTTAATCCCCCAGTTTCACAGACAAGTCTTAAGCCTACTCCTAGACTAAAATATAAGTCTGAGCTGTTTAAATTCGAATGCAATTGTACTGATCCATCTTAAAATATATCGGTACCATTGTTTTATCTCAATATACACCCCAATAATGTTTTTTTTTTATAAAAAAAAATTACTTAAATGTCCTAATTGAACTATGGCCTAATCTTGGTTTAGTCCAAGCCCTGTCTGTGAAACCAGGCAAATGAGATTTAAACTTGGCTTTAATAAACAGAAAGTTAATTTAACGAAGAAAATAACATGAATTTACATTTTATAAAAAAAAAAAACAAAGAAAAAGAGCTATTCAGCTTTTTGTTTTGCAAATAGTAACAATAAATCAAGTTATAGTTGCATTTATGTCTATGAGTTTAGGCATGATATCACGAGTGTGTGGATTTGAGACTGGTGTATTCCTCCCGGTGCAGTTCATGTAATTACGCTGACTGAGAAGGACAAACCCTCTAAACTACTGAGAAGAAGTTTGGAGGACTATGGCATTAAATTATGCAAATTTCAATATCAATGTGGCCGTAATTATTTTAAGGGAATGGATCTTGTGCGCCTGTGTATGCGCAGACGACGCGAATACTAAAAGCATTTGCCGAATACATTTTCTTATTGCTAAATAGCTTTTCATGGACTTTAACAGCAATAATTTGAGCCTAAATCTAATTTATGTGAATAATTATTCGTAATCAAGTTTAATTATGCACTTAATGCTAATATGACTATTAATATAATGTAAATGAAGACAGGCTTGACAATTCATAATTTACCAGGCCAGATTAACATGCATTGTTTAAATATAACAAAAAACGAATTAACATTAATTAAATCCATGTGAGTCACGAACAGCCCGCCTCTTCCATCTTGCGCAGTAAGCATTAGGAAGCATCTCGAGTGTAGGTGGTCTCTTTTAACCCGGTGGAACAAACCAGGTCAGATTTTGGTACAGGGTCTGTGATCATTTGAAAGAAAAGAGGTATTCTTAGAATAAATGATGTGCAGAGGTGGTAATTTAATCAGTCACCACTGTAATTGTGAGCTGGCCACACCAAAGAGGACAGAGGGTCACTCTGCATCTCATTTTGGCAATAAAGAGGAAATAGAGATATGACCTTTTCAGTGGTGTGGCAGAACCATTAACTAAAGGTCAGTAGAAATGACACATTAAACATTACAAACCGCCGGACTTTCAAATTAAACAGAACCACACGGGACCCCAGCTGGGCCTTGTTAGGAGGTAAGAGACATTAAGACTTAATTATCAACACTCAGTGAACGTGTAAAAGATTCTCGTACATTTAAAACTTCATGTTCATGTTCATGCTCCAAAACCTAGCGAGCTGCCTCAACATACATTAAAAGCAGCATGTGGGCCATATAAATAGCATGATCCATATGAAGTAGATGATAAATAAAACTCAATCACTGTAGATTTTGGTGTTAGAAATTTGCTCAGCCAACGCCCAGAAAATAATATTTTGCTAGTTACGTTATAAAAACTTTACTTGTGAATGTTGTCTGAACATTCAAAAAGTCAATTGTTTTTTTAGAAACATTTTTCTTAGTTATGCAACAGTTAAGAAAACATAGCATAAAACAACATAGGAAAGCTACATGGGTGTCGAACTAAAACATGTTAGGAAAGAAAAGAGAAGTTTCATTAAATGAAATGACATTTTCACTAATTACCAGAAACGTTCATCCAAAGCAACTTACAAATTAATGTTTTCATGAAGCCAACAACTGAAACCAGAGTATGCTTTTAAGGTCAGATTTAAGACTTTTTAAGAGTTTTTTAAAGACCTACACAAATGAAATGAATACCAACAATGTCTGTAGTGACATTGTAAACTGTGAAATGACTGTAAAAAAACCCAGTTTAGATACAGGTTCTTTTAAAAGCAAAAAAAGTTAAAAAAAAAGTTCAATTCAGCCTTTAAACTGTTTTTTTTTTTTTGCGTATCATTTAAAATAATTTAAACCAATATTATAAACCAATCAATTCTTTAGTTTTATATGCCTTAATTGTTTCGTTTTTTATAACGTTTAATCTGCTTGTCATTCCATCAGTTCACAATTACAAATCTTTGTGTTTGCTGCCTAACAATATTGGGCAGCTTTTAATTTGGTCTGAACAAAAATAGCAGACAGGTCAACTAAAAATGAAAAATTCACTCTCTGCCAGCAGGAGGCGCTTTCAGAATGGCAAAAATATTGCGGATTCCTCTGAAAAGGCAGTCAGGGCCTGCTGGCCAAATGGCTGCCCTAAGCAAAAAAGTATTGTTGTGCCCCCTCCCTCAAAAAAACAAAACAAAAAAAAAAAACAGAATCACCTACTAGCCAGGGGTCAAAAAAGAACTTTGAAAGTAAATCAATAAATTTTAATTAGATTGTATTATTTATAAATTACAATTGTACCCCTAGACAGAAACTAGGAAACTGTATGATTTTATTAATACAGTGTGATTGATTTTATGGTCTCAAGCATTCAGAAATCACACAAAATAAAACATCCATGTTTCTGTTGAATAAATTAAATAGGCTGTAGAATTTCTATTGTAAAAATGTGGCCAAAAAAAAAAAAGTCTACTAACATCAGTCAAAAATGTTTCACAGGATTATAAACGTATTATCTGAAATTGAGGAACTGGCTTCCTCTTGGGCTTTTTTTATTCTTCCTTTCACTGCGCCGGGTTACGCTGATGTCCCTGATATAGGCTAGCTGTCCATCAGTTATGATTATTTGTATTCAGCCGCAAACATAAGTGAGAGCGCGCACGTGCGCCAGCAAAGATGCTTGTCACGTGTGCTTATACTGCACTGCGTTCACCATAAAATACTTTTGTTTTTAATAATTAGCCTATTTTTTGCCTATATATAATATGCCCATTCATGTTTAGATTTTGATGTTTATGTATACATTTTTAATAATATACTGTAGAATAAATGTTTTTATTTTTTGAGAAACTGGGATGGTGCCCTATGCAGACTGCATACCTGCATACAGGGAGCAGGTATGAAATGAAATGAAAATCAGAGCCTTTTGAAGTATTAAGCTGCATTTTTTTTTTTCTTTTTGGTGAGTTTGATTTGATTTGTTTTGAAAATGTAACCCTTTTAATATCATAATTAAGACTCGTTTCGATTTAAAGTTTTACATTTAATGAAGTCACAAACTAGTTTCAAGAGGAAGGGCAGACGCAGCTAATAGACACAGCTAGCACCACTTCATTAATCAGTCCCACCCTCATCGTAAGACAATCCAATCCTTATTTTACCACTATAAATAATCCAGTTTCCATCCCTTCCACATCTTGTTCTTGCATTCCCTCCACCTCCCCTTCTCCAACGTTCGCTCCTTCCAGGGGGGCATGCAGGGTTCGAGCCAGACTCTGAGCTACACCTTTGTTATGGCTCTTGCTACTAGGGCTCGGGGTCCGTCGAGCTACCGGCTCGCCCCCGGCAGCACGGCAAACATGCTTTATTATCATCAATGAGGAAGCGCAAACTCGTGAAATTTTTACAAATTAAAGGTCAAAGAATATAAGTAATTTTTAAGGACCCACAGAAATCCCTGTGAACCTGAAAATCAATATGGATAATTGGGAAATGTAATTCTCTTTTTGCAAGTTGGGTCCAGATATTTTAGCTGAACAAATGTCTTATAGCTAATCCACATTGTGTGCATGATATAGAGTCATCGGAAAGTCATTAATTAAACGTAACCAAGTTTTTTTTACTTTTTTCAGTTAGCTATATTTTGTTGCTGAAATTGTTGGATCACTAATATAAACAGTGCTATATTTAAATGTTGTGGTAAAACAAAGCATCTTAGCCCAAGATTTTTGAAACCATTGAAACATTTATCCAATATTTTCCATTTCATTTAAAAAGACACCTTAATTCTCCTCTTGATGTGAGTATTAACCGCTACTCAAAGGGACAAAAGTCACATTGTCCTGACCAGCTTTGCAGGAACAATCAAGAGAAGTCGACCTTTGTGATGAATTAATAATTAATAAAGTAATTGGTCCAGCGAGTGGCCATCCGTTGAGTACACACCAATGTCTATCCACGGACAAGACCAGCACTGATTACTTTGGTCTGCTCAGCGTCAGAGGCCAAACAGGGTATCAAATATTCACCATGGAGAACACACACAATTATGTGGAACTTAATAGAGTTTACCCTGAAAAAAAAAAGCTATATTATAGAAAGGACTGGACACACCTGTAAATGTAGAAAGGCAGTTAGCAGCTGAGGTGACCTTGCACAATTTGCACTGCCTCATTAAACAATCCCCTTCGGTATGGTGAAATCAGGCCATGTGTGAGGATGAGAACAGACTCATTTGGCCATAAAAGGGTCGAACTACTGCGCTTTGTATTGAGAGACACTGCAAATCTACAACCTACATCGGTTTTAAAAGAATTAAAAAAATCAGCTCATTATGAAACAGTTTAAATTTTAAAGTGTGAATAGATGAGCGAAATTCAAAGTTGTTGTAAAATGTCATGGACTTATGAAATGCAGTATGAAATATTGATAAATTGTCCAAATTCAAATTGCTGGAGAGGTTTTTTTTTTTTATGGAAGCCTGTTTCCACCACTGTATATAAAATAAAAAAAACTATTCTCACAATTGTTTTCAATTCTGAGACTTTTTTTCTCAGAATTGCGAGTTATAAAGTCAGAATTCTGAGAAAAAGTCAGAACTGCAAGATTTTTCTGCATTACTGAGATGTACTTGGCAAAGACAAGATGTGTCCACGGACTGTAGGATGCATATTCTATAGCCTGTAATCATGGAAAAGATCATAGAAGATTATTTTCGGTGCGGATTCACTAACAGAGACATCTTAATTTTATTAGAGGAGTCACACAACATAAAGCATAGTTTACAGACTCTTGAGAGAACGTTATGCAGGAATTATTTGTGACGAAGACACAATAAAACAGATGAGGCTGAAGTGGCAGATTTTATAGATCAGCTGCTGGCATTATTACAGACAGAGAAACTGTCCGTGAGTTGATGCGACAGATGGATGGACGAGGACTTGATCTGCGTGCTCGCGACTTTATATCCCACAATTGCAACTTCATAACTCACAATTCTGACTTTATATCTTGCAATTGCAACTTTATATCTCGCAATTCTGACTTCATAACTCGCAATTCTGACTTCATAAATCACAATTCTGACTTTCAAGAGTTTGCGCTTCCTCAATAATAATGATAAAGTGAGTTTGGCGTGCTGTCGGGGGCGAGCCGGGGGTTCGGAGAACCTCGAGCCCTAGTAACGATAGCCCTAGCTAAGGCTAGGCTCGAGGCTGGCTCAAACCCTGAAGGAAAGAACGGAGGAGAAGGTGAGGTGGAGGGAATGCAAAAGCGAGATACTTAAGGGAAAGAATCTGGCTTATTTATAGTGGAATTTTAGCGGTCCAATTGGCTAACGATGTAGGTAATCATTAGCTGATTGCTAACAGCTGGGTTGCATTTCGACCACGTTTTCTCTCGAAATTGGTTTGCAACTACATTTATAACTCGCAATTCTGAGAAAAAAAGTCAGAATTGTGAGATGAAAAGTTGCAATAACCTTTTTTTTTATATACAGTGGCGGAAACGGGCTTCCATAGTTTTTTCCTGTCCCTTTTCCTCAAATTCACACCATAGGTTGTCAGACTGAGACGTGCAACAGAAACAAGCACAATTGACAATGGAAAGCGATTTGATTAAATTTATTCACATTTTAATAATCCTCTGGTCATAGAGCTTTTTATATGGATGACAAGGATTTTTCGGTCGGGTAGAATCTGCAATCTCTGACCCAGTTTGTTTGCAGGGTTTCATGGCTGCAATACACCGTTTTCCATCAAGTGTAAAAATACTACTGGTGAATTGACAGTGGGTGCAATGAACAAAACCAGACGTTCTGACACTGAACGCACAGTTCAAATTAGTATAACTGGCTGTAGTGTTGTTTTTCATAGATTTATGTATGTGAACTTGCATGTTTCTTATATTTCTGCTAACATTATGGTGTTTTTCTTAGGAACACACAATACTGGATTTTGCAGATAACCGAGATGCTGATATTATTCAGCTCATTTTTACTGATACAGATATATTCAATTTTGTTTGGATTCGACACTAAGTACCTTCTGTGCAAAGATTCTAAACTAATGATTTTTAATTTAGCCTTTTTTTTGTTCATTACTTTTAACAACCAACAATGAGAGTCTAAATAAACATGAATTAACTTGTTTTATAATGAGAATACGTTCGATGATTTGAAAATTATAACTAAACTATAAATCACTTTTTGTTCATACAGATACAAGACGTCACTAACTAATGTCACTGACCATTTTAAGGCTGTTTACCTATGGTAAAATTAATAATAATAAAAAAAAAATTTACATACAAAAAATATTTTTGGATGCTTAGAGTCAGCAATGAATAAAGCAAAATCCAAAGAATTCCTCAGAATCCAAGAAGCAATATAATATATATATATATATATATATATATATATATAATTTTCATTGAAAGCAATAAACAAAACTAAAATGTTGTTCGTTTTGTTGTCACAAAAAAGTTCATAGGTAGAATAATATTGACAACACAATAACTAACTGAATAAATATTTTAGGGTTTTTTTTCTTTTTGGTTCCTCCATTTATTTATTCATTTGACGATTGAGTTGGTTTGTAAAATCAATGATTTAAGATTTGACAGATATGAATAAATAAAAAATAGTTTTAAGTCTATAGAAAGAGCTGATTCAGTTTGCAATAAATCACCTCTAGCATTCTCATTTGATAAAGGAATGCATGGCTCATTAAAAAATGTAACATTCAAATTTTAAGGGGAAAAACAACAACTCGTCCTTGTGATATGACTGACTGAAATCGTTGCGTTCTCTGACACACTGAAATACTAAGATGCACATAAACACTGCCATTGATCTGATGTTATACTTCCTATTCTCTTGTTGTTTCCGGTGACTGTTTTGGACTGATATATTTCCAATCGTGGATGCTTATATCCACAGATGAAGCCTCAACAGTTCCACCCTAATATCCATTTAGATGTAATTAAGTGAAAGATCCTGTATCTTTTATTTGATGCTTAGCTGTCCATGCAAATTGCAGCGAGGTCAGGCTCTAATCGAAGCCTTGCACTCGGTGACTCTAAGTGCCTCAGAGCTTTGCTAATTGGCCCTTTGAACGCTAATGCTAAAGAATGATTGATGTGCTCTGAAAAATGAGACTCCGCAATCAGCATTTGGCAAATGAGGGAAATCTGAATGACAGCGAAGGCGAAGTCTGTCTCTGAGGCGGCTAGGCAACTACGGAAGGACCGGTTGGTAAAAAATAAGAGCAGAAAATAGGGTTGTGTTAGGCAGAGTGTAATTACAATGATGGAAAATTACACTTTTGTTAAGCGCCTGGGTTTTGTACACAAATCAGATGGCGGAGCAGCTTCATTTCAGGAGGTGAGGAGGTGAGGAGTCTAGAGGCAGATGTACGAGAGGGTTTTGCTGATTCCATCCATTCACACTGAATAAGCACCGCAATGATTTATTCCTGTTTGTACGGCATAGACTGCACTCCCTCTTGCTAGCCGCTCATGTATTATTTGTTATGGTAGTGGTTTCCAGCTGTGAGCACCAGCTCGGTGCTTTAAAGTGAAACGCTGGGGTTTCCACTCGCTTTGCTTTGCTAAAATTACTACGGTTAAGACAACACATTCATAGTGCAGCGCAAAATGGTAGTGTGGATTTATTAACTTTTTGTAAAGTTCTGAATTAAGGAAGAAGCCGAGCCTGATGTAAGAGTGTTGTTTATGGTGTTTTTAGCTTTGGCAGCTAGAGGGGCTTTTGCACATCACCTCAGTGTTCACAAAATAGAGACCTTTTGTCTTCTTCCTTTGCGTTGTTTTGGCAGAGATAAAGACATCCTGCAAAAGCAGCTAAAAAGCAGATGTTTTAATAGAAATTTAATTATGAATGAATAAATTAGAAAAACAACACATTTATATTCTTACGTACAAGGTGATAACCGAAATTAGGGGTTATATCACGATAAAAGTGATTTTATTTCACAATAACGTGCCAATATCACACACACAAACTTTAAAAAAAGAGAAAAAACTCTCAAATAAAAATATAATTACAAGAAACAGGACAAAAACTACAATAAATAAATAAGAGCATTAAATATTTTGCATAAACGAATGAAAAACACTTCACTGTGCAAATTAAACGTATATTTATTCTATTACAACAGTGATATAGTCAAGTGCAGTGGGAGATTTTCTCTTACTGTTGTTTGAATAACATAATTGAGAGATAGGAGGAATATTAGAGAGCTTCCTCTTTTAAGTCCAGTTCACACTGTGCAGTTTTGGTCATCCGGGACTAAAATCTGTAGCCGATGTTCATTGAGAGCCATTGTTCACCAGCGCCATAGGCAATATTGCATTCATACTCGCAGATGAATCGCCTTTGATTTTGAACAAGATATTGCCTAGCTTATCAGTGAACTATGATGCTGCTCCATCTGATGGTGTTTTACTACCAATCAAGAAACCGAGATCTTCATACTGTATACTTAGACCGCGTCCAAAAACAGCTGCACAGATAGAAAATGTGTGGAAGTTAAGCATTTTTGTGACACACCACACAGCAATATGACATAAGCAATAAGTGCATAATAGGGAAAAAGACAATAATCCCGGTTATTGTTGGTATCTCTATTTATTCATTTGACAATTGAGTTGGTTTGTAAAATCAATTATTTAACATTTGACAGATTGGAATAAATCAAATTAGTTTTAAGTCTATGGAAAGAGCTGATTCAGTTTGCAATAAATCACCTCTGGTATTCTCATTTGATAAAGGAATACATGGCTCATTAAAGAAAGTAACTTTCAAATTTTAAGGGGAAACACAACAACTTGCATTTTTGTCCTTGTGAAATGACTGACTGAAGTCATTGCGTTCTCTGACACTGTAAAACTAATTGATCTGGCATTGATCTGATGTTATACTTCTTATTCTCTTGTTGTTTCCGGTGACTGTTTTGGACTGATATATTTCCAATCGTGGATGCTTATATCCACAGATGAAGCCTCAACAGTTCCACCCTAATATCCATTAAGATGTAATTAAGTGAAAGATCCTGTATATTTTATTTGATGCTTAGCTGCCCATGCAAATTGCAGCGAGGTCAGGCTCTACTTAACAGGGAAAAAGACAATACTCCAAACTCTTGACGGGTGTACCGAAGAAACATGCTACCAAAAATATAATTGCTTAGTTTCAAGGGTGAGTTTAGGGTAGGGGTAGTTGTCAAACCACATGAATAAAATGCCGTTAGCACAATCTGATGTGTAGCAATTTTCGCTATTAAGTTGTGCTACCTATGTGTTTAATGTTGAGGTAGCACAATCTGCGCAGGCAGCACTAATCATCGTAATCGCTGAACAATATTAGTTAATCCTGGTATATTCATAACAGCCAAATGAGAGTAACTAAAAAAAATAGGTGTTTTCCAACAAGTTGTGCTTATGCAATGTAAACTTAAAACAGAAATTCAATAATTGTGGAGTTGTTTATGTGGTGCTAAATGCTTCAGCAAGAGTTTTAATATATCTGTCATGTTCAGCTGGAGATGCCAGTCTTCTGATGGCACTCCAGCTCCAGCAAACTGTTTTATGTCTGTTTTCACCCATTGGACTAATTATCAATGAACTCATGTCTCCGCCTACCTTGTCCGCTGTCTTTGTTGCTTGTTCATGTCTCCACCCCTTTTGATTGTTGTCAAGGTGATTCATTGTTTCTCCGTCTTATTTCAACTCTGTGCGTCCTTTAATAAACATTGTTGCTCATGGATCCGAACTCCTTCCCATGTCTCAATCGTGACAATATCACAAGTATTCACAAAGCACAAAGTACATTGTTGTGTTTGTGGAATGTGTGGTTTTGGCTGACATTTCAAAACAGGATTAAAAATGGAAAGAAAAATGAGGATATTTCCTTTTTAAACTGTTTTGGCACATCCTGTGGCCACTGTGGGAATAGAGTTGAAAAGAAACTACCAAGACTCATTCAGCGGGTGGTCACAGTAATACAAAAATACCGAAACATAAAAAGGAGTGAGAGAGAGAGACAAAAAAGAAAAAGAGAAGTATGAGGTGAACTACTCTCCAACAATAACGGGGCGGATGAAAACAGGCCTCGCTGTGAGTGAGGATCAAGAGAAGTGGGGTGTCTGCGCTGAAAACACGCTAGCTGAGTTTGCTGGAGCTCTGCCTCATTATGGATGCTGAGCTGCAGTTGATTCAGTCGAGGCCAGGTGGGTTGCAAAAAGCCCCCACAAGATTCCCGCAGAGATGAGAGGGAGAGAGTTGTCACACACTGATGTTTTTCTTTTTTTTAGTTTCTTGTTTAGAGTTTGTTTTTCAGTGAAGTCAGCTTTGGGGGAGGAGTGGAGAAGGCCTCGGAGAGCTAGTGGACCAAACGCACGTCAAACCCTTTAAGAGAAAAGAACTGCGCTGCAAGACTATAATGTTCCTGTGTAGCTAACTGTGGTGTGATTTCACACAGTTGTTCTGCACAACAGTTACAGTTATTAACTTTCCAAAATCTTGGCTTTATATGGTAGGGGGCGCTATTATGCATCTTCAGAAAGAGCACTGTGTCTCTTGATCAAGCACAAGTGAAGGTAAAGCAGAAACAAGTGACTGCATATGTAAGCAGATTCGTATGTAAAATAGCAAGCATCAGGCATTAAACAGCATACACATCAAAATTGCTAAATGTTACCAAATAAAGTGTTGACCCACGGAAGTGCTACACTGTGCAAACTTTGGTGGAGTTGATGGAAGCAATCAATTCCATCAATGTTTTGAACATAGCTTTGAAATGAATCCAGATGTAGTCTTTTATAGAAACACAATTTCCTCAGCTTTTTGTTCAAAATGTTGACCTTTTTATGAAACTTGCCATCATCAAAGTGTTGATAATAATGCATGAAGCTAGAATAGTTTGTATATTGATAGTTTATATCTATTTTACCAAACCATTAACAAGAATCTTGCCTTAATAAACTACTAGTTACTGCTTATTAACAGTTAGCAAGGTAGTTAAGTTGCAGTATTGAGTAGGATTAGGGATGTAAAATATGGTCAAACATAACGTGTGCTTTAAAATTTCTAATAAACAGGCAATGTGCTAATAATAGACATGCAAATTAGCAACTTTTCCCTGATGAGCAAGTTTTCCCTATACTGAAGTGTTACCTTATTTATTTATAGTTAGTGTTTATATATATATATATATATATATATTACCTCAATGCAGTGGCTTTTTTCATCTTCAGAACACAAATTAAGATATTTTTGATGAAATCAGAGAGCCATCTGACCCTCCACAGACAGTAATATAATTTAAGTGATCAGTTGTATCAGCAGGGAAAAAGTTAACTAATTGTCTATGCCTTGCATATTTAAATAGTCATTTTAAATATGTCTCTCTTTATGTAAATTACACAATAGATTTCAGATTCAGAAACTCATCACTATTTACCTTCCAGAACTGGCGCTGTACTACTACTGCTCATGGAGAGTTTGTGTTAAACAGAATTTTGAACATTTTCTAGTGAGAACTGAAGCAATGTTTCATCAGAACAGAAGAGCATTCTAATTCACTGTGCGATGAATCTGTTTGTTTGAACAACATGGTCAATATCTGGTGTGTGTATGTATATAAATCCATATATATGTACAGGTCCTTTTAAAAAAATTAGCATATTGTGATAAAGTTCATTATTTTCTGTAATGTACTGATAAACATTAGACT